>OMLP01046774.1:50100-65143 GCA_900302685.1 Spondyliosoma cantharus
AGTATTAGTCTAAATATGGGTGCAGCATCTGTGCAGAATATAAGAATAGATAGAGATGGTGTGTGTGTGTGTGTGTGTGTGTGTGTGTGTGTGTGTGTGTGTGTGTGTGTGTAGGTGTGTGTGTGTGTGTGAGAAAGAGAGAGAGAGAGGTTTTAATTAGAACTGTGAGCAGGTAGAGGGGAGGGTGAATCAGGCGGACCGGAATTTATGGTTGATCCTTCTGGAGGTGCTGAAGGCTGAATTCAATTAAACATCTGTGATGGGAGGTACCCACTTTATAACCCCAGTGGTATACCTGTTGTCAGTCCCACATCCCTTTGTTCTCTTTATATCTGAGCTGTGTTTCTCTTGTGGGAGATGTTATGTCAGATCCTGTGTGGTGCTAAATGGTATCACATGTGTGTCGGTGTGTAAGATTCTGACTCCTGACTTTTTAGTTTGTGAAACTACAACAGCTGTAACTCCGGCTACAGCTGCTTGCAGAATTTGTTTCGATGGTCCTGTTAGCATTATATCATAATTGTAAACTTATTATCAGCATTGCTTGTAATTACTTAGAAACTCAGTGTCGAACCTGCCTGGTTCTGCACATTTAACTTTTACATTTGATTTAATTTTAAAGTGGCATCAGTGATGTTTTGACAGCAGCGCAAGCTCTTCTCTGTGAGTTGTTACCTTGCTAGATACTCCACTGTGTTCACCAGCTAGTTTCTAACTTTGTGTGGCTGCTGTTGCCCAGGGCAGGTAGCATATCAGCGCAGTACATTTATTCCAAAATAGACCAAAAAGGTCTAGAGCTAAAGACAGAGCAGGGATTTGTGACATTCTCTTTGGCAATTTTTCCATTACAGTCATTTGATCCACGGCCTATATAAATGTGTTGATTAGTGTTGCTTTAAATCTTTATTTTTTGCCTTCTACTGCAGCTAAAAAATGTTGAGTTTCAAGTTTGTTCATCAACCATTTAAACTACAAAGAACTTTCATGATATGTTGTAGAAAAATAGAAATAATTTTGGACTGATGCATCTGTAAGATATACATAGAAGATTGCTACTAAACATCTAAACAAAATTAGCCAAACATTGTTAACACTAGCTAATGTCAATGTTGGAAATGTTAGCTAGCTAACATTAGGGTAGTCCATTGCAACTCAGCCATTTTTTTGTGTCAAACTGGCAACTACTCAGACTGCTGATCACTAACAAGACATGGATACTGTGTGATACCAACAATGTTTTACTATTAGCTCACAAACCTTGTTCGAAGCTGGAACCAACTGTTAGAATTCTTACCCAGACCAATTCCAGACAAATATTGAAAGTTCCTTGAAGTAAGTTCAATTTTACCTGAATTGGTTCTCACATTAATTAAATAACATTAATTATTATCCAAGTTTTTGCAAACCAAAACATGTTGCACATTACACGTGAGGTTGAGTAATCTGAGTGATGATGCTGCTGAGCGTCTTGCATGGGTTTCACTTTGAGAGGAGCCTTTCAAACTGTGGATATGGATTTGCATAAGTAGTAAATGTTTTCATTCCTGCACACAACACATAGAGTATGGTGGAAGTATTAAAATCTGTCACATACTGTATTGAGGTATTGTACAAAACTAAAGCTAACAGGGTTGTCTGGGTCTTTGGGGCTTGCTATAAGTAGAGTCATAGGTTAAGCCTGTGCAGGGCTTAAAGAAACCTATTTCTCTTATCTTCCCTGGTCATGAACCATGAGCAATAACATTATCAAGGGTCTGTTGTTACAGGGTTGGGGTAGAGAGGAGCAGAATTACAGGCAGTGAGGAGATTTTAAACACTACACGTCTCGAGGATGTGTCCAATCGTGCCTCTAATCTGGCCATTGTGCCAGGCCTTATCAGCCGTCAGTGCTCTGAATAGAACAAAGAATAGTATCGGCCGATCCATAAATCATAACTTTAAACACTGTGGGAGGTCACTGTTCAATGTGTCCTCCTTGATACAGCTTTAGCCTGTGCATTCTACCAGCTCTTGCTGCTCACACATTAATGCCTTATTTTCTAATAAAAAATGTGAAAAGGGACCTGGATATCCAACAATATCAAGTGTTGGGGGGAGGGCCTATGTTGTTAATCAGATGTTATCAGGTAATACCTTTCACTGAGGATTTGCTATCTGCTCCTTTGTCCAGTTTGTGTTTTGTGTCCGTTGTTGTTCCGACATTGTCCACGTCAGTGCCTCATTGATTTGACTTGCACGTGCGTCTTCACACAGCCTACCATTTGTCTGTTGTGTTCATGTCTTTAATTGTTAGTCTTTAGCATAAATGAGTGTCATTTATCTTTTTTTTTCTGGAAATAGGGTTGAATAGCTAGCCTGGGTCAACCTGATGGTAAAAAAACAGCTGTCTCAAGTCTTGCTGCTGACCTAAGCTTATTGAATACTTGCTGTAATGTTTACTTTAAAGGAGACATATTATGCTCATTTTCAGGTTCATACTTTTATTTTGAGTTACTAGAATAGGTTTACGTGCTTTAACGCTCAAAAAAGTGCTGCGGTACTATATCCCCCCTCTGTCTGAAACGCTCTTTTTTTTAGCTCCTGTCACTTTAAGGCTACCCGCCCCCGAATACACTGTCTCCTCTGATTGGTCAGCTCACACATGCCTGAGCCAGGAGCCAAAAACACTGACGAGGAATTTCAGGCCTTTCAGGAACAGTGTTTTCTGTGTCTTGTTGGTGCGGACTTTGGGGTTTTTAACTTTCGAGAGCTTTTACATGCACAAGAACCTATATAACACATGGAAGAAACGTACAAAAGGTGAATAAACATAATACGTCTCCTTCAAGAGGCTGAACTGCATAACACACTAGATGGGGTTGTGCCCTTGTGTTTTCAGAGTGGTGCTTGTGCGTAAATTGTTCAATCATCTTCGTCTTCTCAGTGAAATTAATCTCCAACAGGCCCTAGTTTAAATTAAATCCTGCATCTCACCGTAACATCAAGCTGATGTATGAACTGTATATGTACAAATAAACAGCACGACGAATTAACTTCCCACCTTGTTTTTTTTTTATAATTTGAAATTGTTGTGATAAAATATTATTTGAGGTTAATGTTCATTGTGATGGCAAAGTAAAAGTTTGTTCAATCACTCCCCAGGTTAAGGCCAGAGAGACACAAGTTTATATACTTCATATGTTTGCAAATAGAGATGTCAAATTTAATATTTTCTGTACGCAATGCTTCATTTCTGTTTCCCTTAAATCGATGTATGCGTCAAGGGTGAGACTTTGACATGGCTGTCAACTCATTTCCAGATTACAGTTTCCCTTCTTCTCAACCCTTTTTTTTTCTCTCTCTGCACATTCCTGTACAGCTTTTATTTATAAATGACTCAAACAAGCACATTGATGGAATGCTCAAATATGAATCATCGTGGCCTAATCTTCTCCCTTGTGTCATTTTACACTCAAAACAATACGGCGTTCTAAAAGGACCAAGGTCTTTTCATGTGTCATTAAACCCATGTATATTTAGTATTTACTTTTAAGGATGCACACTGTTATGGCTGGTTGTTGGCTGAAAACATTAGAATTAGAAATTACAGTTTCTTCTGATATGACAGGCCGATAAGATGACGCTTTAACTATGCATATACACCACTGATGAAGTAGTTTTATTATTTTGCACAGTGAATCTGTACATATTGAAAAGCATTGTATGTGCACATCTGCCAGTGGGCAATCTCTACCAGAGTAGGCATAATGATATGTTAATTCCACTACAGGCAGGACTTGATCTTCTCTCCAATTAGGTGGAGGACATATGTGCATATATCAGCATGTGTGCAAACAGGTAACATTGTACATCCCTGTAAAAATCCACAATACAGAATAACAGTGACAGAAGGCAGTTAAGTATGTCTGACATACTAACAACATATAAAACCATGAGTGCATTTTCATGCACACCAATACCCCGGTTAAGTCTTGTCCTGGTTTAAATCATAATCAGGGTATTAAACTTACATTGAACATAGATAAACCATTGAGTCACAACATGTGTTCTCGACCATGGGTTCAGTCAGTCATTGTTTTAGTTTAACAGGGCCTACTTTACTGTTTTGATTCAGTGTTACTGCTCTCATCAACCTTTATGAAGCACCAGTGCACTAACTACCAAGCACCAGGCAGTTGACCAGCAAAGTTAGTGACTAGCTGATGTAGAAAGTAGCGCATTCGGTAGCTCAGGATTCAAAGAAATATTCATTTGGAGAGCGGGTGGAGACCGTAACAGTGAGGTAAAAGGAGAGAGAATATTGGACTTATACTCAGGTCAACACGAGAAGAACTTTAAATGAATGCCAATGTTGCTCAATGTCTGCTGAAGATAGGCAATGTTTACCTTAATCATTCACCATAATAGCTTTATATCAGTTAAATATCAGTGTTGTGTTTGCAGATCGGCCACTGGCCCCAAAATGTCCCAAAAAACAGACAAAAACAAAATGTTACCGCTTAAAGAGAAAAGCATGTGTGAGCCCTTGAAGGCTTCTTCTTTTTCTTTTTCTTTTCAAAGTCAAAATGGAGAAAGCTTATCGTTCGGCTCTTCTAGCAAAACCTGTGGCTGTGCAGGTTCCTCTTATACTCCTCAGCATCTCAGCGACTCCCCGTCATGCTATGTATAAACTCTGTCACATCAGGATGTAAAGGATGAAGCAGGTTTGGTTGCGTTTTCCACTCGGTTAGTTTTGGCCTCTTTATCGCATCACCAGGAAAAGAAGCCGAGAGCAATGACAAGGTTCATGCTTTACATTACCGGAGTCCGATTTTCACCTTCATCGTGCCATGCAGATCCTCATTACAGTGCTTATCTCTAAATAAACCAGAGTTGGGGAGGCATTTTCACACATAGTAGACAGTTATTAGAAACCTGGATAAGGTATTTGTATGCTGAATTATCTCAATTTATATTGTGAATTTCCAGGTATCTTAAGACTGTGCAGCATTTTGTTGTTCACTGGAGGAAATACAGCACATAAACAGGATACTGCACGGGCCTTTTTTCCTTTCTTGGTGGGTCATCGCAGCAAAGAACAAACAGGAACGTCTGCAATGAACCGAGTGTGGGTAAGGATGTGGATTTGTGTGTGAGTATTATCTGCCTAACTTCTTGACTGACAGGTGAATGTCCAGTGAGAAATCATATTTCTGTGTTACCGAGAAGAGACAAGGTGATAAAATCGCTATTCCTGTCAGGTATGCACCAGTGAATTGTTCATCAGTTCACCACCTATTTCCCTATGAGGTTTCTTTTTTTTTTCCCCCGTTTTCCTTCTTTACTCAAAGCTGGGTTTGAAAAGAGAAGCTTTGGTGTAAGCAGAGAGGCCACAGGGGAGCAAATCCCAGCGGACACTCAGAAAAAGAACAGCTTCAAAAGGGCCTGCAATACCACGGTGAATTGTATAAAGGAGAAAAATGCAATGATTAAAAGTGAAATGTTTGTTTGAAGATAATGTTATTTTGGAGAACCTCTCTTAAGAGGATTTCTAACTTGAAAAAGAGACAAGAGGAAGAAATGGAGCAAATGTGGGAGAGAGACTTGGAACTAATTCCCACAGTATGTATACGTGTTAAAAATTGGTAACATAGCATGGGAGCGGCGCTGCTATTCATCCAAATGTTTGCTACAATCTCCAGCTCTGAGCTCAAAGCTCAGTGTATAGAACGGGGATGCATGATTGAAGTGAGATATCTCTGCCTTATGGGTTAATATCTCTGCCTTATGGGTTAAAGAGAGCAGATACGTGGGACTACATGGTCTGACTCTGAATGCATATACGACAGCTATTTAGCCTGCGCAACCATTAGCAGGTGTACATTAGTATTCAGCAGAGGAGCTGTGATGCGGCTGACTGCACGGGTCAAGTCAGAACCACATCTGGGCTGGGTCGGCTCTGTTCTAACCCAAAGATAGTTATGTAAAATGGCAGGCATGAGACAGAGCAGCAGAGAATATGATCGTAGGCAAAAGCTTCCATCTGAAATGGATATTGAATGAAAATCTGTGGTAGCATTGTACCATGCTATTATTATTTATAAACTCTCCAAATGTAATCTATTTGATACAACTCGAATTGTTCAAATCATCCAGCCCCAACTATAACAGTGTGTCATTTTTAAGAATCAATTGGAAATCATTATTCTTGATGCACCAGGAACAGAACCCTGCGGCCTTCCTGCTTCATGGCGAAGGCCGCAGGGTTCTGTCCTTGATCCTCATTTCTTATAAATTACTTAACAGAATCACATCATGCTGTATGTGCATGTGGATAATATGACTATATATGTATCCTGTAGAACTAACAAATTTGAGAACGCCATTAAAATGGTGACCAAACTAAAATGCATTTAGGGGGGAGGGGGGACAGAGACACCATTCACCCTATTAAAAGACTCTGCACCATCAAAATTATTTGGAAGCTAAAAAAGTTGCATAATGTTGTGAGCTCATCGGTTAACAAATGATGGTGCCTCTGAGGGGTTTCTGGCTCAGTAACAAGGGGTGGGTCTCTGGGGGACTGAATGGTAACCTTTTGTAAGTGCTTTTTGTTGGAACAATATGTGGAAGAGTTCAAACTGGTAATTTTTACACTCAAATTGAAAAGAATTTGAAACAAGAATCTTAATGTAGCCTGAGTGATTGGCTACTTGCCACAATGATTGTGCGGCTCGTCATCATTCAGGTCACCGTGGTGGAGTGGAGGCCTTCTGGCTCAGGCACCACTTGCTGCTGTCTTGGCCTGCTTGGTCGTCCTCCTGGATCCACATTCTTCCCATATATTGTATAAGCTATTCTGTCAATGAAATTTGTAAACTGTGATTTTGTTGTTCTGTTTTGTACATGCGACATCTATCGCATGTCTGTCCATCCTGGGAGAGCGATCCCTCCTCTGTGGCTCATCCTGAGGTTTCTTTTATCTTTAATCCATTTTAAAACTTTCTCAATACGGCAAGTTTTTCATCACTTGAGCCGAGGGTCTGAGGACAGAGGATGATATTCACAGTAAAGATTATAAAGCCCACTGAGGCAGTGTGATTGTGATTCAGGGCCATATAAATACAATCGATTTGATTTGATTTGTCGCTGAGTTTTACGTATTTTCTTGACAACCTTCCCGCAAATAAGCACATACTATAAATGACTATACATGCTGTGGTATGCGTCATTGGTCCACTGCTCTTTTCTCTAAAAGAGCATATTAATACAGACGTGTGTGTTGCATTGGCAGAAAAATATCAATCCACTGAAAATGACTTGAGGGAGCATTGCTAATGCGGTGATAGACAGTAAAAGCATGGCGCTGTGTCGTTTGACAGGACACAAGAAGCCAGGAAACGTTGTGTGTGGCAGTTCGTCTTCTCGTCTCGGAGTGGTCCACTCGCCATCCCTTTGAAATCCTTCAACTGCATGACTTTGCATAAGCAACACCTAATTGAATATTAATGGCTTCTGATGGTATTTGATTATCTGTTTTTCATTTGGAAAGATTATACAAATGAGCCTCATTTGCATGTCAGCATCCAGGAAATGAAATGGAGTGTGTCTGCCAGATTATTATTTCTCCTTTTTAACGCCACCGAGCACAACTTCTTTAATCTCATGAATTCAGGATTAGTTTCACATTTTGGTGCGATGCTCCAATTTGGTTTGTGCAAGGAGGTCATTTACGCCGGCGGAGTGCTTTTGTTTGCTCCAGTAGGTGAAGACAATAGACATAATAAAGTTTCAATCAGCTTTGTTATTTTTCTTCAAAGCCTGACTGAGCTTTGGTATTTGTCGGATGGCATCCATTCTCGGAGCAGGGCAGGTATGCAGGCAGATGGCAACAGTGGAAGGATGATGAAGAGTTTAGTCTCATTCAGTCGCCATGAAGTAAATGGAAGAAATGAAAAGCCCATAATAGGAGTGGAGTGGAAAATGACTGTCCTGTCTGGCTCCCAGGCAACAGCTTTATCTTCACAGCAATTTACAGTAATCCGGGGTGGCTGTGAGGGCCCGCCGTAGGCCCCTGTTAGCCGCTGCAAAATGACATGTGAGTATACCGAGTTAAAAGAAAAAAAAAAAAAAAACATTTTGGAACAAGGCCTAATCATCACTTTAAGTCACATATTATACATTTAGATGGCAACTATAACTCACGTGAAGGGCACTGTGCACTCTTCTGCTGTGGCCGCTGTGCATATGTCATAGATAATAGTCTGCCTGCACCTTAGAGTGGGAAGTCAAAACAGGAAGGACGTTTTATTTAGAAAGGAATGATTTAAGTTTGCCCTTCAAAAGTCTGACACGGCCTCTTCTCCAGCAGAGTTAACTGAAACGGCCCCAAGAATTCTAAGCACAGCTGATGAATCATATTACTTTATACCGGATACAATCGATGTTTATTCCCTCTCTGGCCCAAGGTGTACCTGCTTGTCAGTGTTACTGTCCACACCTCATATCGGCGGATCAATCCTAAGTGAGACTCTGCTGAAGTAGCTCTTGATTTGATTGAATTTCGTGCATAGAGTCTTCTTATCCCAATCAATTTAGCTGGTGGTGCCATTGATCTGATAAACATGAGCGGCAGTGGCAGTGCGGGGTTTTTTACCAAGTTGATATTGAATCAGAATTGAGTGAAGAATACCCATAAGTATCGAGTGACTGCTCGAGCAAGTCAGTAAATCATTCTCTGATGCATGCCGTATGAGCAGACGCGAGTCGAGTGCCTCCTCCACTAGTCCCGCATCCTCATACTTGCATTATTCTTAATGTATGTTTTCCTTTTTCCTTTACACGTGCATGGTTTACATTTTTAAACAAGGTCAAATACTCAGGATTTCCATAGGATTTCTCATCAAAGCCCGGAGGATGCAGGGAAGTGCAAATGTGGTATTCGCATGCAGGAGAGAAGCACAACAGGCTCGGCACAGCTAATGCCGTCAGTGAACTCACAGTCTTATTGAAGTCACTTTCTCTTCCTCACCGTCTCCCTCCCTCTTCCTGTCTTTCTCACAGCAAGCATTCGGAGGATCTATTTCTTATTAGAATTCATCCCAGAAATCATGTTGGGCCAGCGTGCTCCTGCAGCTCCAGACTCTATTAAATGCCTCATTCAATTTTATAATATAGTTTTTATTTGACATTAAGGGCCTTACAAAAAGGCGGTGGAATTATTAGTAAAAAAGGATGAGAGAGAGCGAACCACCCACAAGAATGCTATTATACATTCTGGTTTGCTGTCTTTTTTCCCTCCTGCGATTTTTCCACCGCATCTTTCACAAACCCTCACTCTCATGAATTGGTATCAGAAGTTGTTTTTTATGTTTTTAATCCTCGCTAAAATCTTTACAGTACAGACCTCATGCAGCCGCGAGGATTGCTATATAAGCATGGGAGCATTAAGTGTGCAGTCCAAGATCCCAGTGTGAGCAAAAGGGCAGCCCGACAGCGAAAATTCACCTCTCTCTTAAACTGACCATGGTAATTTTATCACAAAGACTTGCAATGTCATTTGTAAGTGAACTTGAAAGAAAACACACCTTTGACTTTAAGTTGGTTCGTGTTCACACTGGCTTTTAACAAATGAACAAACAAAAGAGGAGCAAACATGACGACATATATACTGACAGGTGAATTATTAACTGTCCATGTGGAGAAATTCAATTTCACTAACTGACAGCAGCTCACGCAGCACTTAACAGCTTCTTGTCTGTTTAATTATCTTCTCTGGTGTCACAGAGAGTGGTAACTGGACCTTGTATGCCATAAATAGTTAATGAACGGACAGAAACCAGACAAAAAGGCTATTTGGTACCATTATACAGGATTTGTGTTAGCGTGTGGTCTTAACATTGCATTTCATCACTTATAGTTCAATAAGTGATACAATGAAGAGTGAGTTCAATACAAATACAGTTCTCTTTTAATCACTTTTCCTTTTCTGATTGATCAGGAAAGATTCAAATGATTAAGTGCATACATTTTACCACCAAAATTATAAATGTAGGATTTACGTTAGTCATACAGATTGGGCTGCCTGTCCTACGCTTCTAAGTTTGACGCTGTAGTTACCCCTCTGGCGTCAAAAAAGAATTTCCCAATTTGGGATTAAAATAGTGTATGAAAAAAAAAGAAAAAAAAAAAAGGAAACACCTCTTTAGTCCAGTTGTAAAAAGAGTGAGCAAATTCCAAATTTGGTGGATGGTTTGGTTGGGTGGATCATAATGATGTGCCGGTCGTGAACGAGCCAGTTCTTTGTTATGAAGAGTGGGAGCCAGCGTCTGTCTGAGAACTGTTCTTTTTAATAAATTAACACAAGGCAGACATTTGCACATCAGCAACTACATTAAAGCGAATAACAGCGTGAAAAATATTGATCATCCAGTACAATGCATTGTTAAGCTTGGGAAAACCTGGGTCTTGGCATTGGTGTAGGCGCCGCTTGACACGCAACACCCATCCAAACACCAGTGGTACTCCCGCAGTGGCCTCCCCAGAAGAAAAATCTGCTCTGCCACACCACAAAAACTGCTCAGGAATGACCCAAGGAACATGACAAAGGGCCCGATGTGTCGATCTGGCCCCCAAATTCCCCAGATCCCGATCTGATCCAGCATCTGTTCTGTTTTCAGTCCTTGGAGATCAGAGCTGTTCTGGCAGCACAAGAGGAACTGAAGCAGAATGTAAAGCAGGTGATTTGAATGTTGTGACTGATCGGTGTATTTACTGAATAAGTTCCAGATACGTCTGACTTTGGTCAAAATAAGACAGACTTTTGTATGTTGTGCTGGTTGCCAACATGCTAGTCTGATTTAAATAAATCATCCCATACACATGACAGTGTTTTTTTTTGTTTTGTTTTTTTACATTATTTAAGGTGTTCATATCAAAGATAATGTAGATTTATGCTATTCTGGAAATTACATGGTTTAGTATGACTACATTGATAAGCTTTATTGATATATGTGTACACATAACCATAAAAAATGGCGGAATTATAAAAGAGCTGTCGTCTTTATGCTCAGCTGAGCCAAATGATGTGGCTCACTCCAAAAACCGGAGTTCTCATCACTCATGGGTCATACACAGAGCCTCCCCCCCAGGGGACTGGGGTCTGAGTCCCATGTGTGACCAAGGGTGAAGAGATTCCACACAGGGGGAGAGCTGCCAGTCATCTGCTGCAGGTTATGCACTGTCTAAGGATAAGAACCTCATACAACCCCACATGAAAAGACCCGAACTATCACTTTAAACTACATGAATGACATCGAGTCATGTGGGTGACCGGATGCACTCAGTAAAAACAATAGTAATTGTGATAATAATAAGTGTGATTTTTTCCTTAAACTTACAAAGTAGTTTTGGTGCCTAAACCTCACCTAACCCAGACTCTCAGCACATGGATTAAATATTGATGTGAATATTGATTGAAGTGATGCTTGTGTGTGCCTCATACAGTCTTGTGATTAGTCTGCTTTGTTTTCACAGCACACACGAAGCTGAAGCTGTTTGATTATGGGCCACATTCCACTA
Organism: Spondyliosoma cantharus; assembly: GCA_900302685.1. Taxonomy (NCBI): domain Eukaryota; kingdom Metazoa; phylum Chordata; class Actinopteri; order Spariformes; family Sparidae; genus Spondyliosoma; species Spondyliosoma cantharus. Next base: position 61,660 of record OMLP01046774.1, read on the forward strand.
TACGAAGCAGTCTGTTATGTGAGTTTTTTATCTGAACAGCTCCAAAGAGGGAAGATATAAAAGCATCCAAGAATGCACAACACTGAAACCACATATAGAATGTGGAAAATGCATACATCCTATTTAGGTCACATTTCTAATTGTCACAAACTGAATGAACAGGCCTCTTTAAATGTACTGCAACAATGGCGCAGCGTAGTTCGTGACAGAGCAATCAAATTTAACTTTGTTGTAGTTAGAATTTGAATTGATGCACATTTATATTTTAATATTTTGGCAGTTATGATGCAAACAGGAAGACTCTATTGTACTCGTCAGAAGGCAAATAAAATGGCAGCTGTTTATTTACATTCCTCATGCTTGAACAACAAGTATGTACAAAAATATCATGAAAAAGAATCACTGAAACTTGCTGGGAGTGAACATCAGTGAACAAGTCCCTAACCTGTATTAACACTGACAGGAAGTAACCCTGGAGGAATCTCTCTCTGAACTCAGCCCCCCAGCCGCAATATAATTAAAACAAATCTAAACAGCCAGCTACAGAGGTTCATTGTGGAGTTTTAACAGGCGTACATTCTTCATCTGTTCTCGCAGCGCCGAGCATTTACAGCACAAAAGAAACAACAAGGTGGCATGCAGCATGATGTCCCTTGTTGTCTTCTGTGCGAAGCCCGGAGACAGCTTGAGGCTTTTCTTCATCTTGCTTCTGTAATCTCTGTCAGTGGGGACTCTCATCTGGTGCAGGGCGGCGAGCAAGAGGGTGCAACCCAAACAATCTGAAAATGGCTTCTTCTATATTCATCTGTTGCCACGTAAAAAAAGGCAGTTTGGGGCGTGACATTTGGTAAGCAGCGAGAACTGGCGTAGACGACAAGATGTCCTTGTGAGGTTGTGCGATAACCTTCGTCTCAGTTCCTCAAAATGTTGACGGGTCAGTGTGATATTTTGCAATTAGCAATGCGCAATATGTCTCGTCATGAAAGAAAGAAGCAGGTAGCGCATGGAAAATAACACCAACCAAAGCTGTTTACCTGCTGGATCCTCGTCAATATCCGGCACATTGCGAGTTGAACATTATAAAACCACATTTTGAAACATGCTGTAATCACAAAGGCAAGCAAAACATTCATCATTCAAACATAAAGGCAATATTCAAGTTGGTAATTTGCAGTCTATTTATTGTCTCACTAAAGACGCATCATGTGTTGATGATATATTGGATCAAATGATGTAAAGACACAGAAATTTAAGAGTGACCTGACCCAGAACAGAGTTGGAATAGTTAGTGAAGACGATAGATCTGAGGAGGTCTGGCTGTGGGGTTTATTAGTTGGACTGGGTTTGTCACGAACTTACCATTTTGCCGGTAATAACTTGAAAAATTCCGTTTTCTTCGAAACATACTTGTGGTTTTAGCCCTTATGTGCCTTGACTATAAGAGCACAGTGCGTCCATGTCTCTGCTCAGTCCCCGTGGGAGCGCAAAATGTTTCACTGTCAACATATGCCGGTCTCATCCCTTTCCTTTTCAGCAGTAAAAGAATGCAGTAAGGATAAAAATCTTCATTTTGAAAGGATATGCTGTCAAGATATCCAGCCTCAGATAGACTTGTAGTCACAGGGCACACAAAGAAGAGAAAGAACAGAGAGAAACATGATGGGGTAGGGAGACAGCACGTTTTAGTAATTGCTGTCTTCTGGCCAGAGTCAGGCACCTTGTGTTCCAACCCTTACAGCTCAACTGCAACCTTGTTTGCAGCTTTTCCACTAAGTTGTTCTCGTTTTGACAAGGCAGTGGCTGCCTGACACTACCTGAGAGTTTTTGCTGTCACTTGCTTTTTAATGAGTAATGCCAACATAGAGCGACTTCATGCAGCAAGTTTGTCTTGCCTGTTGCAAGAATTTACTGTTATCTTTGATTATCCTAAACTTCAAAGTTAGAGCTTCTCCCTTTTCCTGGTACTGCAGGCACCAACCCTGCAGGTGTCCTCTGGGCAAATTGGCAACCACCTGCCATTACTCCAAGTGATTGGAGAAAATTACAAAGGAAAGACTTGTTTTACTTGCCATTGGATATTTTTGATGAGGGACAGTGGGGTTTAACCATTTGAAAGCATCATACCACTGGATTATATCTACAGAGACCTCGGGACAACTTCTAGTTGTTTTCATTTTGTGGCTACAGAAGAAATTGAAAATTGAACCTAAAGAAAGGTAAAATTACAAGGCAGTCCTACAACTATATCGTCAACGTGTGTGCTTTAGATTCACACAGTTAAATATATTTGCGAATATGAAAGCAGCACGTGTTTCAGTCCATTTGGTCTTCCTCAGGCAGCATCAGATGAAACACGCTGCTGCTTCCTCTGCATTTGTACTCGACATGTAAAGTACAGAGACAACCTTGTTTGTTTTTGCCTCACAGTGCAGCCAATTTCATTATTTATATGTTTGTTGTTTTGGTTTTTTTGTTTGTTTTTTCATGATTTTAAGGGGCTTCGATGCTCCCGCCCATCTGTAGCCTGTGGTATGTGAAAAACATTTTTCTTCTCATGGAATGGTTCTAATGGAGCCCCGCCTGAGCTGACATTTTCATGCTGGGTTTTTGTTATTTACCAATTGGAACTCCAGATGAGTTGTTCGTGTTCTGTGTTTATGAGGAGAATAAATGAACATGACCAACAGATAGTTATTTGGCCTCTCAAATATACTGTATGTATCGGTGTTCAAGGTTCAGTGCGGGTCAGGCTTAAGATTAAATTGCCAGAGGGAAGGTTTTGAACAGTTTTAAAACGCTGTTGTTGGGAAATTATCAACCACTAGAGGCCACAAAGACAAACTTATAGAAATATATCAGCATACAGTCACATTAAAAGCTGTTAAATATATCAGCGTTGGGAACAAATCGCAAAGTGGGAGAGAATGTAGGACATCATTCGTTTCTAATTGAATCCCAATTTCCTTCACTACAATTTTTCTTTTCTTTTCCCAGCTGCTTTTGCAATTTGCCGCTTGCATCTTTCTGCCCACTTTGGCGACAACACTTTCAAGGCACATTAAAGGATCATTTAATGGAGCCCTGTGAATCAACACAATTGCTGCAATTTAGATATATATATATTTTTGGGGTATGCTAGAATCTTGTTTAATTTTGCTCAGTGGGAGTTTTATCCATTCATCTCTTTTGCATTCTGAAATATGACTTGGGCCAAATGTTTCCTTTTTGAAATACATTTACAAGAGAGTCTGGCTCACAAGACTGAAGAGGAGAGGGATTATCTTGTCTACTGATTATGGCTTAATAGTTTAATGACAAAAGAAATGCACACTACTCGCCCCAAGTGGCACAGTTAATGTGTCACCGTGGTATACGGCACTTTGTGGGTTTGATTCCAGCAGGGAGTAGCAGTCCAGGCTTTCTTGGCTGTCACACTGACAATGGACACTGCAACACTGACTGGAACGTGAAGTGGAGAAATGAA
>OMLP01046776.1:7173-19214 GCA_900302685.1 Spondyliosoma cantharus
GGGGCAGTATGTCCCCCAGTGATGCTGTGAATCAGAAGCGGTGGGTAAATAAATAAATGTGTTATGTATGACCAAGCGCACAGGCAGTGCTCTGAGGCTACTATCTGGTCCAGCCGTGATGCACTCAGACAAGTGAATAAATCAGCACACAATTAGGGCTTGTGATTTCATTTATGGTACCTACGAGCGCTCCGGTGGCAGATTCTGGCAGATGTCATTTCTAGCCAATTGATTTTGCTGCTGTCCCGAGGCCCGAGCAGTCATGGCCCCTCTATCCGGATTACAAATGGATGGCAAACACGAGCCAAATGGCTGTCCAGGCAATTTCTGCATGATAGGAGTAGAATAATGTAAGAGACCGCGCGGGCACCAGAGGACAAAGACACGAACAGACAGACGCATCAATCTGCGTAAGCTGTACACGCACTGTAAATACATGCATGTAAGAGCCTCGGCACACGTGTGCGAAATGTATTTGTGACATGTTTACCCCATAAAATGCATTTGCAGTCAAACATTTGTCCTGTATTCTTTGAAGGTGTGTTCTGTTTGCCTTCGTTACGGCAAATCATCTTCTGTTCAGCTTCCAGGCTTCCGTGCTCAATGCACTTTAAAATATCCTTCAGCATGAGCAGTGAAATTGTTTCTAAGCCACCGTGAAATTTGTCTTAGGTGTCTATGGTTTGTGCATCTGTGATGTTTTCACTTACAGTCATGTAACAAAAAAATGCTGCAATGCAATCACGACACACTGAACATTTGTCATCTCAATCATCAGGAGGAGAGTGTTTGACCGCTCGGGATGCAAATTGACAATGTCATTTCATAGCTGAAGTGAATGAAGACCATGCCCCTGGTCTGAAGCACTTCATCAATCTGCCAACCGCAGCCTCTCTTAGCTCAATGGCTAATGCATTATTTTATCCTTAAGTTTTACATTTACCACTTCCTCTGCATAGAGAAGACTCTCTGCCAGCAACATTTAACATATAACAATAGGTAAGTGACGATAAGCACTGTCTCAGTCTTGAGATGTGTGCAAGGGTTGGGGAGAGGGTGTGTTGGTTCAGTGTTTTATTGTGGGTTTTTTTTTCGATGGGACAGTGCAATTTTAAATCTAAAAAAGTTTAAATTATGTAGGTTGTTGGCTATGCCATAAAAGGAAAATCCTCAGTTTTAAATTAAATATGCAATAACAACTGATTTTTTCAAAGAAAGGTACCCTTGGACTTATCACAGATGATACATTTGATAATGTGGACAACAGCTCTCTGTCCTCCTCTCTATCTCCCAGAATTCCACAGGCTTTATCAACTATTAAACGATATCCATGAGGGGGCCGAAATGCTCCATCAGAGGAAGCACTTTATCATGGTCTTGCACATAAACAACCCAAACCCTTTTTTTTGGCATCTCAGCCTGTCTGACTCTCATAGATAAAACCACAGATTGCTTAGAAAAGGTCAAGGCCTAATTATAACCAAAAGATAAGGGACATATTGAAGTTACCTGAGCGTAACTCCAGTGTTATGAGTAGCCCTGTAACAGCCTTAGAGCCAGGTAAAGCTAGAAAATAACTAGTTTCGACAAACCATTTTTAAAGCAATGCAGCGTGTACAGTTTAGCCGTTTTGATGGTGAATAAGTGCCACAACTCCTCATGATCCAAGCCGAGCTCATTAAATTAAAAGGGTTTAGCCAAAGCAATGACAACAAAGGTGGGCTGACATATAAAGGTCCAATTTGTTAAATATTTAATTGTTGAGTCTCATTCCCAACCCATCAAATAATGACATTTGGGGTTGGTAGATTGGGCCTGCCACCAACCAAAGCATCAGTATTTGAGAAGTTGGGAATGAGACTCAATGAGGCTTTTAATGTGACACAGCTATTCTTATTTGAGTGACAAGCTGTTTCTCTGACCCCAGCCAACTTGGCAGCCGAGCCTATTCCGTTCCGGCCACCTGTTGTTCAAAACAGTCACTCTAAAAGGTGACCTGAAAAACCTGATATTGTACGTTATAACAGTCTGTGATTTTGGACAATATCTCCCAGAAGCCACTGACAGTTTTGCAGTCACCATATGAAAACCGCTTACCACCGCACGCCTGGCGAATCAATTGTAGTGAATAAGAGTGTCAGATTGTCAGTTTTGAAAAGTTACAGAGATTGTCAGACACAGCCCTCCAAGTTACAATGCTGAAAAGGTGACGGCAGGGTGTCCGAAGCTGATCAACAATTCAACGAGGAGTTCTGGTGGAGTACGCTGACTCACTGGAACAGCTATTGGTTTAGCTGAAAGGGGCTCTACCTCTTCACCCCGGGAAAAATCAATCCGCTCACAGCCCATTCAGACGCAAGTATGTCCTAGAAGTTAAAAAAAAACAGAACAAAGTGATGGCTGGGCGTGACAAAGTGTAAGGGAAAGAAACTGCCTCATACAGTGAACGCTCTTTCCTGGGGTGACCCTTTGCTGAATAATGTTTGACAAGAAAGGGAGAATTGAGATGGAGAGGCAAAGGAAAGGCAGACACCCGACTTTGCTTCCCCCTCATTCACTCCACTTTAGTGAGGGAAAGGAGGTCACCCCATCCAAGACGTGGTCCCTCTTAGTGAGTAAGAGAAGTGCAACCCATCCTTTTTCAGTGAATGACCCGGCCCACATGAGGCACACTTGCATTTCCCAAAGTTGACAGAAAAGGCCTAAGACATCCTGTGAAAGGCGTCTCGTCCTGGAAGAGCAATCCCTCTTCTGTAGCCCTTTCCAAAGTTTCTTACACGTTTTCTTACAAGCTTGTATCTCTATTTTAGAGAGTTTATCGCACCCAAACAATAAACTCTCTAAAATTTCAAGATAGAGTATTACTTGCTGTGCTGATTGCAAAGCCAATCGAGGGAGATTTGTGTTTTATGATTTTAGGCATTTGGAACAAAACCAAATCGACTTGACCGTACTTAGACTTCAACAATCTCTTTGGCCATCAGGCTTCGTCCACTGATCGCTGATATAGTAAAGGAAGCCCTCCACTAAAACTGGGTTGCCACTAGCCATACAACCTGAGCAGGTGCTTGGCGGAGGTCAAACAAACAGCCATTACGCCATTATTTCCAGGGAGACAAGCCAGAGAGGGAGGGAGACAGACCCTGACAGTATCCTTACAGTAATAGGTGGAACTCAGTGTTAGTTGCACATCCAAATTCCAAGGGATCAGGAAGGCTGCTGCGTGGGTTGCAGTCAAAGGGGGTGACCATCAAATCTAGCAGATCTTTCAGGTAGATTTGATGGTCATCTTTCATGTTGTACTCATCTCACGAGTTCCTTTCAAAAGCTGGCTCCTTAACTGGATAGACGCTAGAGGGGCCGCCACAGCTCTCACGCGTACCAACATAGCAAAAGTCAGGGGTGGAGAGTCAGCCTCAAATGTTGCCAATCAAAGCAGAAGTAAGCAATAAGACTGCCTTGAACCAATGCATGTGGAAGTGGAAGCGGCAGAAGGATCGTGTCTCGACCGTTGATCTTATCTTGTCGTGACACTTGAAGGTCACTGCATTCTCACTGAAGAGTGCTCAACAAGAATATTATGACTCAAGGTCAGCCACCTGTACCTTCGAGGACCAGGTGAGTGGTGGGCTAGCTGCTCATTTACAGTGCAGTCAGGGCTGAGGTTAGACAGATGAGCTATATCACTGACATTACTGTTATATTTTTAACCCAAGAAAAATGTCCTGTTCGTGATTGTATCTATTAAGTAACCACAATCCAATCTTGATCTATTGATTGATCAAGCTCTTTCCATGTGTTCCCCTGCCGTCAAAATAATTAGTGCAATTAGTTCTTTGACAGTGAAGCGAATTGACCAAATCATTACCGAAAGGATTTACTGTGACTTTATCCAGTATTGTGAATCCACTTTTATTTCCATGGATGGGCTAGAGCGTTAATAATATATATCCTTATTATTGTTGTTGTATATTGGAGCAGTAGGGGTACTGCACCGTTCTAAATGTGGGATGTTCATTATCAACATTGAGCATTTTTTTTTTCTTTGTATAATGTATTTAATGCATCCATCAGAGGCTGTGGATGAATGAAGCTATTATCTCCAGATAAAGACGAGAGCCCTCATCGTGCGCAATTTAGTTTTATATGGTCAAATTAGCATGATTGAAAATGAATTCTTTTTAGTTTACTCAATATTCTTCATACTGTAATTTACTATTATAATTCTTATTCCAACCTGAGGTGGGTCAAGGCCTTCATCAAAATCCACCCTTGAGTATTAAATCACAAAGGGCCCCTTTGCTATGAACACTAATGCCTCTTGTGTGGCCCTGCAGAGCAGACATGGGATAAATTTTTATTTTGCATATGTGAGGGCCAACCTTGGTAGACCATGCTCCAAGCATAAACTAAGCTTGGAATGTTTCAAAGCTTTTATTTTGTTTCCTGTTGTGAAGTGTCATTGAAGTACCATTTAACAAATGTCCCACCCCCCTTCATCTACTATTTGGGCTTTTCTGTGTAAGGGGTCCTTTTCTGGAATGAGGGCACATATTCACAAAACTAACAAGGGTAATATTTGGCTTCCCATTCACTTCCCTTCTGTGCGAGCAAAGAGGCAAATAAAACATCCACTTCCAGTGGTGAAGCAAACTCACATCTTGGATACACCTAAAGTTCAATTTTGGTACACTTTGACTAGTGAAGTTGCAGCCACAACCAATGAGAAAGATATGTATATGTGTGTTTGACCCAACACAGACTATAAACCAGCAAACATAATCTGTTTGCCTCACATCCTACACTGCCCACATTCAGCACCAGCAGGCGATGGGACGTTTTTGCTTGCATTTGGGTCTGTGTGACCAGTTGGAGGCAACAAGGCTGCCGAGCCCACAACCGCAGTTCAAGTCTAATTTTCAGCATGTGTATGGGTGACAGTACTGAATATTTTTTAGGAGACCTTCAGAGATTTGTTTTTCTTTCAGCTGTGTGTCAGATGTCTTTGTGGTGACCAAAAAAGTTTTTTTCAAGGCAAAACATGATGTTTTCCTGAACCTAAAAACTTGTTTTTTGTGTCTAAACTTAGCAAAAGCACGAGCATGCAGTATTGGGACAAGAGAAAAAAGACCTTAAAGAGATGTTAAATTACAGCATCCAGAAACACAGTTTAACTTATGTGTGTTTTTTCATAAAAATGTACTTTACCAGCATTTATTCTGGGGATTGTGTTGCTCTGTGTGGCGCCCCATCCTTTGTCTGGGCTTTAGCTGGGTTGTGATCAATTTTATTTTTGAATTACCAGTAGTAAGGCTGATTGTATAGAAAATCCATAAGAGAAAGCTGGGGTACCAAATGAAATTGTTGAATCATAATAAATATGTGTACTGCTTGAGATGGACTGTTTCCAAGTTCATGCTGTGCTTAATATTCAAAGGCTACTTGTTCATGTCTGCAGGGAAAAGGTGCATGGGAACACTAAATAATGTTACTGTTTTATGAGATTCTTTAAATATGCAAGACATTTGCCTAATAGTAGTGTACATATCTAAACCATACTAAAATTATTGAAACTATAACATCTATACTACATAAATATTTACTTTTGTAACAAGTATGTATAGTATGGAATTTTCTAAAATAAGTTGCATACAAAAAAATCAAATGCACAACAAAAGGTTTTGATAAGTCTTTTACTTAAATTGCAGTTTAAGGCAGCAAGAAGACAATTTCACACATGCTGCACTAAATCATGCTGTCACCACATGAATGGAGGGCAATTCAATTAGAATTGTTCTGCATTTTGAGAAATTCAACTATATTATGATCTTTCATTTTTATTTATTTCCTTTTCGAAAAAAAATCCTTTTCTACACTTTGGATGAATTAGAAGGCCAACTTTTAAAGGTATTCATTGTGTGTTGACTCTGGCATTGCTGCTTTGCTCTATTTACAGCTGGAATCCGAAGAAAAAGGCAGCTGAACTGCTGTTTTTTTACAAACCAGCCAGCCTTTGGTTAGCTCTGCATCGACCAGCAAGACTCCTTTAAAGCCATGTTTTTTTTTTCCTCAGAAGAGCCATTTTAAACACCACACCTGTGAAGACTGATAGCCCACACAAAAGGCTAAATGGAAATGAAAACAACAGGCTTTCAGGAACGGTATGCCCCGCATACAGTACAAGAGAGATATACTGGCATAAGGCAATGAGATTGATATCGCAGAGAAGAGGTGTCCTGCTGGGTATGGATCTACCAAACAGAGAGAGAAGAGAGATACAAAGAGAATGAATGGGAGAGAGTGAGCCAGGAGGGGGTATTAAAATGGGGTTCTGGTTTTAATAATGTACACAGGGCAGCCTTAGTGGTCAGTTGCACTGGGGAGTGACATTTACAGTTGGGGTAGAGAGTAGATGAGGTTAACCACCCACAGGGGTTCCGTCCACAGCAGGGAGATGAAACTATGAGGTTTCCTGGTGGTTGCCAGGAACACACGCTGAATATGCTCGGGGTGGGTGCAGAGACATCCATCAGTACATCGACATGCATGTGTATAATACACTTCTTTCTAACAAAGGCTTTGCAGTTATATTGCCAGTCTCCTCAACCAATATGATTAAATCCATTTAATAACTGGTATAAATGTAGAATTCAAATAATGCTCAGTTTAAAATGGTACATGTTCAAGATACAATCGATTGTCTACCATTGTGTACTGTGATCCAGTAAATTGTCTTGTTTCAGCCCAGGTTCTAACTCCTTAGGCTTTCACAACACAATTAACTTTGTCATTTGTACTTCTATCAGACCTGTGTAGCTCACATTACATGTTACACATAAATCTAAATCGACCTGCCGATTGCGATGTGACTTTCTAGGGAGAAGTGAATGAGAAAGCAAACATCGGAAAAGCTGAGACTTGAGGATGCAGTATGAGATAGAGAACGTTCAGATGTACCACAATGCATCCTGTATCTGATTATAAAGGACTTCAAACTGTTTGCTTTGGTTAACCCGGACAGCTTTTGGTTTCTGGCCATGTGAGCTAGCTAGCAGAACCATCTATTTTAGCAAAGCAGAGATGTTGACATGCGACAGCTTGCTACTGTAAAACTTATGTTAATAAAAAGCTGATACAGTTAGAGTTAGAGTTTAAAAACTAAAGTGATAGTTTGAATATTGTGTACGGGGTTGTACGAGGCACCTATCCCTAGTCAGTATATCACCTGCAGTAGATGACCCTCTGCAGTAGGTGAACTGAATGTAACCATTAAAGTTTAGGCTAAGGCCCAACTTGATAATTCAAACCATTTAACACCATAGCTAGTTGCTAATTAGCAGTCGGGAGCTCAGTGGAAGTTAGGGCTACTCTGGGTGTTTCAGGGGTAGGGGCAAAAAAACATTTATAGTGACTGGAAGGGTACAGTAGAGGGCACTTTATCACATGTTTGCATAGTCTAGGGTTTGAACAGCACAGAGTGGTTATAAAAAAGGGTATAAATCAATCCTAGTCATTTATTTGCACACTGAAGCTTAATAAATTAGCCCATGCTGCTGAGGATAATCCTGCAGGGATAAAATTAATTGAGATATCAATAAAAGAAAACAATACATCATTTTTTTTTTGTTTTATATATATTACATAATTCTAAATGCATTTAATGTATTCTTTTATTTGAATGCAATTGAAATGGTACATATTTAGCATGTAAGCATACTGTATTAATTATTTTGCACCGCAAAATCCACTTGACATAAAAAAGATGAAGCTGTTACTTAATTCTTTAGAATGCTGTGAAATATTTTAATCATTAACCAGCACATAACATAATATTTTTTTTTGTTTATGCATAAATTCTAAAAGCATTTTCCAGGGAAAGTTGTTTTGTATGAATAAATTAAATAAATAAGAAAAAAATATATATATATAATATGCAGCCAAATTCAAGTAATACAAATTTTGGAATTCAGTGAGTGTAATTCTTCAGTAAGTATTTCGTTTAGTTTTCCCTTATTGATGCTCACTGGTGTAAATGGCGAAGGCTAGCAGCTTGCACAGCTGCACTGTTGTCATTGCAGCAGAAGGTGTTAAAATTGACAGATTTATTAACTAATCATATTGCAGTGATTTCCATTCCTTAGTGTCAGTGGATGGATTAATGTGCAGGGTGGTGTGTGTGGTGAAAATGACAAACAAAGTGGGTCGTCTGGGTCACCGTCATTTCAACATTTGCTCGCTAACAAACTGACATTAAACATAAAATCAGTCAAGTGCATCGATATTTAAATGACCAGGCTGTCTAAACCAGCCCATGTCAGTATTGTGTACTGCATTATCTCCCCACCGGAGAGAAGTTGTATGTTTTCGAAAAAATGCAACCAGCAGCTTGCAGCCACTGCCGTCTGATCGCTGACGTCCTCTGTGTGTTACATCACCCGAAAGCCCTCTGTGTCTCCTTTTTTGAAGACTTCGACAAAAACTGTGATGATGCATTTCTTGCAGGGCATGGCTGTGCCCTCTTTCAAGCTGCTTAGGCTACAAAACCCACTCTTCTATTGAATATGTGACCAGAAAACAGATGGATTCTTTGACCTTCAAAGCAAAATCAACCCCACGGTGATGAACTGTATACCTGGTTGTTCAGCATCGACCCGGAACGCTTGCATTGTCCTTTCCCAAAATAGGCCCAACAGTATGTGTGGAGAAGGGCATTTTGTTTCAGTGACAATACAAGGTCTACTCAACTGCTCACAACAAACCTCCAACATTGATTCTGCAAGCTGTGGCGATCAAAGCCCTGTCGAATCGTGGCGGGAGGCTCAAAGCTCGGCCATTAGACTCACGCCATGGCAGGGTAACATCTCCTTAGCAAGCTCCGGCTGATCTGTTAAGAGAATTAGATTTCAAACAGAGCGGGAATAAATATTATTCTGTTCCCAGCAAGGCCCTGATTGGTGCCGACGAGATATTGCAACCCTTTAATGGAAGCTTATCAGCTATAGCGGAGCCCTACAAGGGTTCTGTGTAATACGGCTGTTTGCTCACAATCAGCATTGTGTTTAATAAATGTGGCTGAATATTAACTAATCTTTTGATCTCACTTTCATTAGGCCACGCCAAGTGGAGTGGATTATTCTGTGCAAATTAAGCCCCCCCCATCCCCGCCCACAACCCTGCATCTTATACTCATGGGGGAAATGAGCAAGGACACAAATGCTCTTATTTAAAGACAACTGGTAAACTGCTTTAATTAGGCCTTGTTTTCAAAGTAGCCAACTTTCTTTGGGAGGGATGTTATTATGTTCTCTCTCTGTAGTGGCTGCCAGGCATTCAACTCCATCTACACAAACGCAGCATCAAGCCACATACACACTTGCACAGAGTCGTTTTTTTTACCCTGTGCCAGATTTACTCCTGTAGTATTTCAGAACATGTCATGTAGGACAGGATTGGTCCTGCCGTTGGGAGTACTATTTCATTCAGTGATGACAAGTGCCCAATTATTAGGTCCTCCACATGAGCTCAAATGCTTCCCAGCCCTCCTATGTCTCATCATAAACAAGCTACAGCACCAATACGTACAGGATGATCAATGATTTTCCCCTAAAGGCCAATAATGCAGCACATTGTTAGTTACATTCTGATTACTGAGGCACTGTACGACCGCGCTGCCTCTCTGACACATATATCATCCAACATGCAGCCTATATACTGACTGAGACGAGGCGAACTCTATGAGGATTCAGTCTGTCAATTCTGATCCTGTCATATCAGCAGCTCTCTCAGCCATACGTGACACATGTAGATTAGTCAAAAACAACGCGGCAGTGATTTGAGTACCGCAACTACACTGCATCACATTCCCTACCAAAGCAATATAAGGACACATTTAGGTCATACCTAATCAACTTCTATTCTCTTGCCTCATTATAGTATACCCTTAGCTCATAAACAAAGGACTGAATACATGTTCACCTGTTCACTCCCCCATTAGGTCCGCATAATGCCTACTAATTATGTTTGCTCATCTATAAGCCTTAATTATGCTGGGAGCTGATAATTAGCTGGGCTAGAATCGGTGCATGTGTTTCTTCACTATCAACCTGGCAGTAATAACGGCTATTCTCATCTCCAAGGAGACCACCGCAATTTTCTAAATAAGAAGAAAATATCACTGCTTTTTGAAGAGTGTGAGTAAAGTATTAAAGGCAACGGCTGGATATAATGACTGTGATCCATGTAGTGTACAGTTGAAGGGTACACCTGTTTGGCCAGGATTAGCAGCGATAGAGGGGTCTTGCACTAATCTTCTGACCAAGATTTATGGCTCTTGGTGTAGATATAATATGAATACTGTACATGAATATGGAGTATAATTTCTATTAAAAACAAATATATGTACATGCTCTGTGGTTGGGCGGAAGAGGGTGACAGTGGCTGTGCACAGAGCAGACAGGTGTTGGCGATGGCGTGTTCTTGTTTTGTTGTTGGATCTTGCTGGAATGACTGGAGTTTGACTGTTCAGTTTGATCATCACAATACTCTGCTTTGAGAGGTAAAAAATTAAAATGTATTTTCCTAAAGAATGTGGCCCTTTGGCCGGGTACATTTTAGGCTTTAAGTAATTATTTCTTTCTTTTGCAATTTGTTCTACAATTAACCTGACACGATGCACTTAAATATGTGTTATTAAGAATATGCAGAAGTACACATAGATGTACATAATGTCATAACTGATCTGATGTATGTTTTTCCTTATGTATAAAGGTTTCATATATAGCTGTGCATTGTAATCAGTTGAATTTGGTCAAATGTTCGGAACGACATGGGAAAATAAACACAATACACAAGGTAGGAGCGCCTTACCTAAAAAATGCAAACCTAGCATGAGGCAACGACGTCATTATTAGCCGTCGAGTCTGCAGAGCCATCAGGTTTGTTTAGAGCCAAGGTTCCAGCACCCAGTGCCAATATCTGGTAGTGGTAACTAAAGTATGATTATGTTTAGGGGGAATCTTCCTGCATTGCCACTCAACATTGGCACTGTATTTAAATCATGAGGCGCACAACATGGATTCTGGAGTGTCTGGAGTTCTCTTGATACGTACCTGGAAGACCACTGTATATATCTTGGCTCCTGCCAGTGATCAGTGTTGACCTTCAGTTGGCTAGACTTAACGTATCCTTGATTATAGGGAAGATGACCAGGGGCTCACATTGGCCATTTTTGAATAAAATAAGGGAAAACACAATATCCTAAGCACTCCTCACAAAGTTTTGCTTCAAGAGGAAAGTCATACTTTTCTTTTACTTTTTCAGCACGACTCAGGGAGATCTTTTTTATACTGTGCTGTATATTACCGGCCTGTAATATGAGGCTATTTTGCCCCTCCTTTGGGTGCCTGTGTATAAAGAAAGAGAGGGTCTCTTGAGTAGGAGCTGAATGAATAGCTGCAATAAGTGTGGTTTCTTGATTGTGTTGTATATGCTGTGCCGGGGGAGAGCTAAATATTCAGGTATATGTTATGCGAGGTTCTTTCTTCCTCTGGGAAGCCACAGCTGAGTGAAATGACGCAGATTCTTGAGCAGCTGCACATTCTCACACTTTTCCGGGCCATCTATAATGCATTTATGGATTAAAATTGGAGGCACACTTGAGGACCTACTTAAGTGAGCGTGCATGATTTTCGAACACATACCTACACACACACGCGCGCGCAGGCACCTTCTTCTGCACTCAAAGAAGGAAACACACCTCCGCCACCTTCCCCCCGCGACACACACACACACACACACACTCAAATGTCTCTCCCTCAACTGGACGAACACTGACACCATCAGTGCACAGTCTACAGAGTGGCATTTTCTCCCCGGTCCCCTGCTGCTCAGGGCTCCCTGGCAAAGAGGAGGCTCCTCCAGGGTCAGCCCCCCTGGGACAACGCTGGGTTTCTGGCCAAAGCTTAGATGGAGGTCATTATGGAGGGATGTGTGTGTGTGTGTGTGTGTGTGTGTGTGTGTGTGTGTGTGTGTGTGTGTGTGTG
>OMLP01046776.1:19234-34521 GCA_900302685.1 Spondyliosoma cantharus
TGTGTATGACTGGTTGTGTATGTGGTGCTGTGTGTGTGTGTGTGTGTGTGTGTGTGTGTGTGTGTGTGTGTGTGTGTGTGTGTGGGGGGGGGGACATGGTTAAAGGAGAAGGGTACACAGCAGAAATGCCAGCAGACAATGCTGGCAAATGAAATAACTACAAATGTCATCCAGTGGCGACACGATCAGTTTCCATCTGGTGTGTAAGTGCTAACACAGCGGAGCTACTGTAAAAACACTGCGCTCGATCCCAGTCACTGCAAGAAAGTAAAGGTCACATAAACAAATCAAATAATCCTAAATAACTCAGTAGGACTTGATTGTGGGTCGCAGTTTTTTTTTTTTTTTTTTATTAAGGCTTCCCCTATTAGCCCCCCCCTTCCTCACACTTTTTTCCCTCTTTCAGCAGGCTTAAGCCAAAGTTACTAAAGCAGAAAAATCTGGTTCTTTAGCTCTGTCCGCACAGATTTACCTCACACCATGAGACTATTGCCTCCAGTGCAGCTCTGCCTCTGAGAAATCTTTGTTGAGCTAAAGCCCCGAGTTGCCTCATATTATCCGTTGCACGACATGTGACGATGATGCTGTTTCACATCATGTTACTTGGGGTCTGCTAATTACCTACCACGGATAAATGCAGATCAGTTTATCGATCGTGAGTGGTACACTCGAGACCCCCGGGGGCTGACGAGATGGAGGGTGGCTTCATATTTGTTGTTTTTCCTTTCTGTTAACGTGCCCCGCCAGCTGTCCAGGTGGCTATATCTTTAATCCTCTCCTTCACACTGACACGTGCACACTTAGCATTCATTAGACACCGGGCTTGATTTTGCGTCACCTCTGATTTACATGTCCTAAAGGGAGGACCCTCGCCATAAATTGTGAAAAAGCTCTTCACCAGATTGCACCAACAAGAGCGCTCAGCCTCGTTTACGCCTCATTTGTACACTGCCAAGCAAAAGTGGCAGGGTTTTATTTATTCAATTTGTTTGAGGGTTGTGCGGAGTCTTCAGATGCATTGATCACGCAAACTATTCCATTGTCGCCCAACGCACACGCAACCACAGTCACAGTTACAAAGGCCCTGTGTTTACCGCAGAGAAAAATAAGAGTTAACACGCTGACCTTAAGAAAAGCGTCGCCAAGCTGTTGTCACAAGCTCAAGTGTGATTTTATTCATACTATCTATTTCAAGCAAATGTACATTTTAGTGCATATTCTTGTGTGCTGTAAGCATCAGGCAGCCACACCTTAGCTGTGATATCATTTACATATCCCACAAGTCTAAAATGTTAATTTGTTGTGTGGGCTATTGAGTGAATAATTTCTAGAAATTGTGTTACAGCATTTAGCTTTTTTTATCGTCTGCATTCCAGTCAATTCTGCCTTTTATTGCCCCGTTCCTCACTCGGCCTCTGATAATAACTCAGACAAACAAAAGTAGTCTAATCACTGTTTAAATGCTCGCGTGTCTTATAGAATGACCTGCACGCGTCTGCGGTATCACGCACTATCGCCTCGTTCACGCGCCGATGCTCCGCCTCACCATCTGTGTGAAAGTTTCAGATGCGGAAGAGGGAGGACAGTTTTCGCTGCGGCTCTGATCCACAGCAGAGGTGAGCCAGGTCCTTCACTCGTGAGAAATGTCCCACACTTCAACCCACAAAGCAAAGTTACAGGACGAAACAACAGCAACGTGGTAACTTATATAAAGGAAAAAATATCGCAGTTCACTGATGGTGATTATGTAATTATGTAAATTTGAGCAATTTTGTCACTTCCCATGATGCTCGGTGGGTCAGGATCTCAATCACAACACATTATAACTGTATCTATATGATTATAAACAGTCAGCGGGCACATGTTTAGATTAACAGGTGGACACAGGTGAAAAACATTTCAGTAATGTTTTGTCTCTGTCAGAAAGGCTTGATTTTACTAACATTAGTCACCATATATCTATTGTGTGGTTTAGGAAAATACTGCAGGAGGAACTTTGTGTTGGTCCCATGTGGCCACACCATTTATTTATTTTTTTAATCTTTTTTTGTATGTCACTGTGACAGAGGCACCTTTTATTAAACCTTTACCCGGGAATTCCACTGGCTGCACTTACATTGCGGAACAGCTCCTCTACGGTTTTGCGCCATGCTCCGTTGTCCGTCAACCCCCCGCTGGCAGCACAACGCAGCACTGCCAGACAGCTGGACTGGCAAGACCGGGGTGTTCCCGTGATAATTCCTGAAGAAGTGTTATAAACACAACAATGAGAAGTGTTCCTAACTGAAGCTTTAGAAGAAGTGCTTGGATTTGTCTCGTTTTTTTTAGATGTTATGCTGACATCGACATGGAGCCTTTTATCATCAAGATTAGCTGGATGCTATGCTATGTCAGTGTGTGACTTCCTGTCTGCTCAATACTGAATTCGGCTGAAATGATGCTTTGGCATCTGGCAGAAATAGAAGCCTTGCTTATCTGCTGCCGGAGCTGCAATTGAGTGGTACCGAACACAGCCGAGCCAATGTACACATATACTGCCATGGCGTAGTGGGGACGGGACGAACATGGATCTGCCGGAATTTAGGGGTTCGCTTCTGAAATAGATATGTTTTTAGACAACTCTGATGGGGTTCATGAGGACAGCTGCTTTACTTCAAAGAATTTCACCGCATGAATCTGCACGCGTGACCTTTTGGAGGCATAGATGAGCACAGGACATGAATCAACAGTCCTGACCAGTCCCGTCGGCACGGCCAGAGATTTAAGCAATCAATGAAGTTAAGCTGCTTTGCCTTATGTGTTGTGCAGCGTCTCTGTTAATGTAGGGAGCACTTATCGTTTCTGCTGCCGGTGGGTTTGCTGCTGGTAATATAATCAATAATTTTCTTCAGAATGTAAAAGCAACGTTTCGGAGACATACGTATTTTGTGCGCCCCCCCCCCAGATTCTGAGTGCAACACTGCCGTCATTAATACAAATCCCAGGTCTGTAACAATTTGTCGGATCTAATGTAGGTGCTAACTGCAAATGGTAAGAATCGAAAATGTGCATCTTCAAGTAAACACGTATGTTACACTCCTCACTGAAGTTAAATAGTGCAGAAACAAACGATAGAAAAGAGACACCGTCGCAGGTAGCAACTAAACATCAGCCGTGTTTCAACCTCATCACCTGTGGCCCAGCCCTGCGCAGGAGAGAGGCCTTTCTGAACCGCAACCGCCCACACAACCACACACAGAGCCTACATACGCACTCGCTCATCCATAGATCCCCTTAAGCCACCACCCGCCACCAAGCCTCAACCCTGCCTTCGCCCCGAACGACAAACAATGAACCAACCAGACAAACATCCCGCATTTTTCCTGCATGTGGCCTGTGTGCCGGGCAAGAATACGCAAGATCCCCTTCTTTGTTGACGTGTTAACTTAATGTCAGAGCGTCTTTGATCAGCGGGATCAGATCTCAGAGGGGGAACGTGATTAAAAGTGACATTCTGAATGGCGAGGAACCCTGGCAGCACGGCGGATTTTCCACGCAGTGTGAAGTCGTAAGCTCATAAAAGACATACACCAGTGATTCAAAACATGTAGCCCAAGCCCACTATTATAATACAGAACACTCTCTCCACCCCCCCACCCCTTACATTCTGTGCCCTCACTCCTTTTCCCCTCTTTCTTTGCTTTTTTTTTTTTTTTTATTCTCCTTTTTTCACTGCTGGTTGAATATGCGCTTTGCTGGGTGACTTTCAAAAGCTACTTGTTCCACTTTCTTACATTTATGCTAATTGGAATGCAAATATTGAGGTTCCATTTTAAGCCCCTGGTTTAAGGAGAGGATGTGGGGATGAATGACAGTGTATTGACAACCATGGCTCACCACTCAGAAACTGTCAGAGTTGGGGAGGATTTCCAGGGATGAGGAGTTGTCAGCGGTGGCAAAGGACAACCAATATGTTCCCTCTCATCTTGACTGAATAACATTTCACACTGCGCTATTTTTTTTGCTTCAATTGCACACTGTAAGCTCGAGTAGGGAGCCTTTGAAAGGCCTATATGTGCTGAGCCTGAACAGTGGGCTCTTTTACAGTAGGTGTAGTGTTCAGCGCGCGCACACCAGCCTAATCTCTTGAGTCACAGAGGAGCACGGAGCAGGGGTTGCAATGAACTGAATAAGCCTTAAAGCCGCCGTTGATCAAATGACTCGCCCAGCTAAGACCTCTTAACACACACTTACCTGGGAGATGAGACTACTTCTCTAAAGTTACAGTGTGGGTGATGAATACAGGCATATTCTGTTTGAATTCAGCGTAGGTGAAGACATGTCTGACACGCTGGATGAGGTGCCGTCCACATACCTTCTCAAGGACAGAGGTGGTAGAGAGTCAGCGTGCATCCTGTGTAATGTCATACACTGGAAGTCCATGCAAAAAGATGAGGGACATGCAGCACACGACACAGGTCTCCACTATTACGTGAGGATATTCTGTAATGCATACTCCAGTGGAGTTGCTACCATTGAGAAAAATTAGGTTGCTTTTCTCCCCTTTGATTCAATCAAGCCTAATGCAACATCAAACTCCGTAGCCCTGTATCACACCAGAGCTTAAACCACTCTTAAATTCTTAACCAAAATGTACTGTAAGTTCACCAGATCAAGGACCCACAGCCAATCCTCCCCCGCTCTTAAATACCTGCCACCTAAATACACATTTTTCATCCATACCCATATCCCCCAGAGAAATGAATGAAAATGCGGGAAAAAATTGTATAGGTTAAAGCGTAACCTGGGACAGGGGGTAAAAATTAGCTTAATCTAAATGCCCCATATACATTACATACATCTGTTGCATTAGTTATCCTTACTGAGTAACAACGTCTGTCTGTATAGTCCCTGTTACATAAACAAATAAATGAATACATATTTTATGATTGGACCAAACCCGATATGGTCAGTCCGTTTCTCTATGTTCATCATAATTAACAGTCAGACATTCTAACTTCACTTTATCCCCTGGAGTGTTTTTCTGTGTCACATAATGGGTCAAACAACATGTATACAATCTGCAATCACATGAGAAAGTACTAATCAAAGTCCTTGAGGTAAATGGCAAGTGTTTGAATTTAATTTAATTTAACAGCTTGCACCGGTCAGAACCAATATCCAACAAGGTTTCTGTAAACATGGGATATGATCTTCAGAGTGACCTGCGATAATATTACCTTCCTTAATTTTTAATTTAGTTTTTTATGCCATTATTTTGTATTTACTTTTGATGTTGTGTCCTCGGTATTTACATGAAGGACAAAACAGAAGAGAAACACCTTACATTATAATTAAATCGACATCTCTCTGAAACCAAAAAGAAATGATTAAGTGTGATATACTGTATCTATCAAAGTTAGTTATGAAGGACTACTTTTTGTTGGACCTTTAGGGTAAGCACGAAAATCCCCACCTCATGAAATAAGTAACAATTAATTGAAGGGTCTCTAATGAGGAATGTGTCATTTGAGCTTACCATTTTGAAACGTGTCTTCAATTATGAGATGGGAGGAATTTCAAGTGCCCTGTTTCAGAGTGTGAATGTAAATCTACGGCTATATTCATTTTCTTAGAATTGGACAATAAATACCTCGTATGTCCTCATGCGTTTGATCTGTTTGTCCTCTGAAGGTCTATTCCAGGAAGTTACAGCACATGGACATGAACAGGAACTCCACTGTACATCTTACATGACTGTGTGCGCCACACTCGGTGTCTTTCCTGGAATGAAAAGGTTAGAGCAAGCACAATTCAATATGAGAAGCATAACAGACTATTAAAAATACATTTGCTAAGCCAAAGGATACAGTTGAGAACAGGCCTATCCATTAAGCTGTCTAAGAAGACATGCTATTGTAAAGGCTAGGCACAAGGCCATCTCAGGGGGATGCACAACAGTTAAAGGCACAAGTGGTTTCATCTCTTTTTTTATTTATTTATTTTTTATTTACTGCATTGGCGATGGCAAAACGTTTGCATTAGCAAATATTTTTCTATATCATTTTGACCTGTCAGATACACTATTGAATTATGTTGTTGATTTTAGTTCTGTTATGCATTATTTAATCTAATCAACATTGCTTTTGTGTTTTGATCTCAGAGAAATATTAATAACTTCAATGTTTGTTGATATCATTTTCTTCCTCCTGTGCTTTTTCTTGCCATTTAGTTGAGGAGATAACATCCTTCTGCAATTTCTCATGTGTGGCCATCGCTCTCTATCTTTGGGCTCAGCACAGTACTCTGTGGTACTCAAGTACTTTCTTTCCTGATGATCAAAGCCACAACAATGGTTCATTGCCTGATGATCTGACATGCCTTATCTCTGTATGTGCTGGCCTGTGGGGCGATAGATGGGGGAAGGTGTGCTCCTTCAGATGAAGGAGCTGTAGAAAACCTGTAGGCATTGCTGACTATAAAGGGGGTCAATGGATACTGTGGAGAAATGAGTCAAGGAGTGAAATATAGGGACCAAAATGAGATGATGGGAGGGCTTATGACTTCCCACCATGCGCCACTGAGTTTTTACTCAGCTAAAGAAAATGCAGAGAACCATTTGCACTCATGTTAGTCCAGGAACAAGTTTACCTGTGGAACTTCCTGGTCACAGTACTGTACTGATTTCTAGCATGCCGACAACTACCATGCTGCAGCTCAGGAGGTAGAGTGGGTCCAAGTATCCTTGAGCAAGAAACTGAACCCCAAATTGCTCCTGATGAGCAGGTTGGCACCTCGCATGGCGGCCATCAGTGTATGAATGTGAGTGTGAATGGCGATTTGAGTGGTCCGTAAACTGGAAAAAGTGCTTGAGAAATCCAATCCATTTACCATTACCAGTGAGCAGTATACATATCAGATCTGATCATGAATGAATTCATTTTTATCAAACAGTGACACTAGATATATCTTGTGAAATTAATTCTGTTAGGGACTAAAGTTTGTGGCAATCCATCGAATCAGTCTGGCGGCATTCAAACGCTAAAAACTCAAGTGTAGCACAACTGTCGTTGCTAGGTTTAGACACGCCCAGTGTCCACATTGCGTAAATAGTAAATGTACCTGTGCACCCCTGGTCGTGTTGGTCTTAAAATGAGGTGTGGTCAGTTGCACTGATGGCTGATTGCTATCTTGAGGCAACAGAAAGCGACAGCAAAAAACTGGTCTGAAGTCAGAAGCGCAGTCTGCTTCCTGCTATTCAAAGGACGTATCAGATGCTCCTACACAGGCAGGTTCACACCGCTCATACCCTCTGATTTTATGATTTGAGTGACACAACCTCTTTGCGCCGTGTGCCACACTTTGTGCCCAGGTTATCCACCGTTTAGCTATCAAAATGGACTTGGACACGCCCTAAATGCACTAGCGCTCAGAAAACAGACAAATACAATAACTTTATGTGACAAATGACTTGCAAACTTCAAAATAAACATTTGGAAAAATATGATACAGCAGACAAACAACTGGGCTCGATGATCACATGAAGCGACACAGGTCCCGCATTTGAACTTGGCACGACGTACAATAAATACATACTGTATATAATATTTGTGTAAGTCTTGCGTAATGTTGTTTTGTTGTTGCTAAATGTATGTATAATTAATTGAAGGCAGGCAGTTGTAAATTATTGCCTTTTTTCGAGTGTCTTAAGAGGCCACTGAAGTCAGGTTTTGCAGAGTATTTCCAGAGTCACGCAGGGTTCACTAATGCATACAGTCCATGCATCGCAGCCTCTGTGCTGCTGTAGATTTCTTCTACTTTCTCTGCCAATGAAAGGTTAATTGTATTTTGGAAGACCTGTTCTTTTTAAACAACAAAATATGTCCTGGCTCACTGCTCTGTAGTGGATAATATTATATAAAATGTTGCCTAATTAAATTCCACACACTGCTGACCTCAGGAGTGGAGCACTGAGCAGAGCAGCTGCATAAAACCACTAACAACACCTAAAGACCCCAGCAGCACCAACAATAAATGGACGTTAGAAACATAATAAAGTTAGTATTTATCACAGTGTGTTTGTATTTAATCACGTTTTATTGAACGCTTGTAAATTAACCATCCGCCTGGTTTTACACAGGACCAAACTCTGTTTGAAGCTCGGTGTATTGACAGAAGATATGGAAATGTTTATTCATACTTCCCAAGACAATGTAAAATAAAAAAATGGCAATAACCACATGCAATATGAGAAAGCAGCATGTCTTTCTTTGACTGTACAATTGTTTCAGGAATCATTAGCAGTTCCTGTCAAGCTCGGTGCTCGTTCAGTTAATCAGAACTTCCAGTAAATCAACTTCTGTCTTTGTTTTTTTTTTTTTTTTTTTTTTTTTTTTTTTTTAATCAGCAATTCTGGTGACGCATTCAGCAAAATATTTCCACCAGAAAAATGCAGTTGGGTCCTGTCCAGAGTGGTGGGTATTTTTTCAGCTCTTCAAAGAATCATAACGTGTGATGATCCTTTGAGAGAAAAAAAACATTTATTTCCATTTATAGTGTCCTGTACTGTAAGTTTTCTCTTTTTTTCCCATTGAGGTTCTGACTTGTGTTATCATGGAGCAGTGTCTCATCTCAAAAGTTTTTTTTGTGTTCATATTTGACAACTTAATCTTGAGGTTGGAAGAAAGCTTGGTAAAATACTTTGCTTCTACATGAAGAGTCTCTTCTGTTTAGTATTTAACAAAACAATACAACTGTTCTACTGGCTACATTTTGAACCCCAATAGTGGCATAGGTCTATGGGTGATAATGATGGTCAGTTAGTCATTTGTCCACCACATTGGTCCAAACTTAAGAAACCTCAAGATCTATTGGATGGATTGGCACTAAAGTTGGTACATGCATTCATGGTCCACAGATGAGGAATCTTTATGCCTTTGGTGATGTCTTGACTTGTCCTCTAGTGCCACCACAAGGTTGATATTTTGGCTTCCAAGTGAAATATCCAATTGGATTACATGACCAAAAATCTGCAAAACAAATGGCTTTGCTGTCAGCCATGTAAATTAAGTGGTAAACTAAGCTGGTCAACATGGTAGTGCTCAACAGCAGCATGTTGGCATGCGATAATAGTTTAGTCCTACTAAGAGGACTAAAGGTTTTATTTAAAATGTAAAGGTAGGGAAGCTGAAAGACACTTGATTGTTGAGTCTGCTCTTGTCGAGGGCATCAGTATTTGATGGCCCGGCAATGAGACAAAACATTCAACTATTTTTCTACAGAATCACCTTCCCCACCTGTAATACATATGCCACCACATGACCTACTTAAGCAAACGAAACCATCAGCAAGAAAATTGCCTATTTCAATATAGTTATTATAGTAATTCTTTATGCCTGTCACTGGATCAGATGAAGACCCATCCAGGTTAGATGAATCATAAAATTAAAACCATTTTTCATGACAGAGTGCTGAGGATGAATAGAGGAGTCTCACAGCCGAGGACAGAAGCTTCTCTGTAGTCTGGTGGTACGTTTTGTTTCACAGTCGCCATATTACAGCTATCAAAATTGGGACCTCTGACCAACAAAGAATGAAAGTCTCCTGTAGTGACTTGTAGGGACTAGCGATATATAGCTCGAGCTCTGGGTTCTGTAACAACAATAACAAAACCGCAGCTCACCTGAATCCTCAGAATGAATCGAACACCTTTGTCCAAGGAGTCTCATTTGATTGCCTGTAAATTGACATCTGCCGCAAAATGCAGCGCAAAACAATGTAAACTGCACAGATGACAATATGCAACCTTAAAATGGAGCAAGCAACTCAGGATGATCTTGTCACTGTATTTCTCATTAAGCACCATACTGAGGCTGTGGCTGAAATTTCAGCGTTCAACTCCATCGTCTCATTACACTTTAATTAATGCAACAACTGTTCCCTGTCATATGGATAACATCACTGCGGAAAATATGTTTTACTGGCCTTCGAATACATGGGTATAAGATAATGTGACTGGCTTTCCCTATATGAAAAAGCTTATTTTGGGACACGGTCCCAAAAGGTCATGGTAGCTTTAACTGAACAGAAAAATTGCTTCTTGAGTCATACTCAAAGTCCCACTTATAATGCCTCCTCTCCTGCCCATGCAAGCCGGACATAGTTTGGCTTATAACCAAATCCAAAGTATATACAACCCCGTCTCTACTATCCCCCATGGTTACCTGGAACTATTGGAATTGATTTTATTGAGTATGTAGTGGCTATTTCACAGAACATTTAATCCATGACAATACAGAGTCTTAAGCTCAGGTCTTTAGGTGAGGCCATTTTTGCATCTCCAAAGTCTAGACTAAAATCAAACGGTCATTAGGGGTTTTCCCTCAGGGTCACTCTTAATGGCGATCCAGTCATTACAGAATGGAGGGCAGATCAGTAAGGAGATCAAGCAACTCAAATCAGTACTTTTTAAGAGGGGCAGTAGGTACAACTGCTACTCCTGCATATAAAAAAAAACAACCTTTAAGTACATCTCAAGGGTTTTAGATCAATATGACTCAGCAGCTACAGGTACCGGGATTTTCTTGCTTTAAGCAGATCAGCAGTGACGAAGCAGTGCTATCATTGCAGCATTTATTTTGGTAATAAACATTCCCTCTGTGCCAAGAGTTTCAGCTGCACCTCTGCTCTCATTAGCTACCACACACCTCAATGTTGTGAAACTTTTAACACAGCTTGTGTTTAGGTTTAGGTTGGCCCTGAATTTACTGCTGTTATTTGTCAAAACATTTGCCATGCAGAACGGCAGGGCCTCATGTGTTGAATTGGACATTTAAGTTAATGAAATTAAAGTGCTTACCCTGCAACTTTAAATATAAAATAAAACTGTGAATACCAATTTAGCTAAGATGGTATTTGATGGTTTTGTTTTTAAGACGTGAATATTACACAGTATATTTTTTTTTATGAAAAAAAACAACATTGTTACATCACTCAACTCTAAATAAAACATTGTTCTATTTTACCATCTTACTGCTCTTACTGAGTTGTTCATCAATCGGTGAAGATTAACTTTAAGCGAGCAGATCATATAAATGCATTTAGAGTTCATGACATCCCTTCAGATTAGGTTTTTGTTGCACCTTTCTCTAAATGACAGAAAAGCAATTAAAAGGCAAATAAGATTCTACAGACGTGCTTGTATTTACGAAAAATCAGTTATTTCAGCTAAATACTCACGACAGCATGCCAACATGGACAAAACTTAGTTTGCTGACATTTTCTAATTAGAACTAAACACAAAAGTATAACTGTAGCTGAAGGGAATGCCGTCTGTTTTGTAGGTAGATCAAAAACAAAAGTAGGCTAGTGCAAAATCAACACTGGGAGTTTTAAATCACACCATCCAACCCAATCAGCGGAAAAAAATGTTAGTTTAGTATATTTCTGCAAAAACACAGGTAAGTTAAACTTTTTTATGTTTATTTATGTCCATTTTTTTTTTTTGTTTAGGTTCAATTTTCTACTACTCTTTTATGAAAACACTGTTTCAAACTTGGGAAAACATCACGTTTTGACTTCAAATACCTGCTTTGGTTGCCACAAACACAGCTGGAGATCGTCCCAAGTTCTCCTTTGAAATATCCAGTGGTGTCACTCAAATGTTAAACCCCACTGGTCCCTCATCAAAACTATTCAGCAGTTTTACACCAACACATTTTGACACACAGCCTCGTCACCTTTTCATTCCACAACCATCTGGCCAGACCTGGAAATTAACTTGCAACCCGTATAGGAGTTCAGACCTTCTAGTTGAAAACCGATGAGCTACTGGACAAATAGCACTAAATCAAAAGTCACCAACACACCAAAGTGTGTTACATTGAGTAGTTGTTTGTTAAACCCAACAGCAGACACAGGGCAAGATCAATTGCAAGACAATTGATTTGGTTTAACTAAGGTTTCAGCAGGTGGAGGTAGAAGCTGGTCAGGCTCGGTTCGAGAGGTGGACGGAGGAAGAGAGGTCGCTCACGGTGGCGCTGGTCAACTGCGTGCCACAGCACAAGACTGTGCGCTGCAGAGGTGCTGACGGTGCGCCAGATGACCACTGGAGACAAAGCAAAGCAGTGTTACATCTTGGGTCTAGAAACATGAAAACACTAGTAATAATCTAGGAGTCAACATCGACTGAGCCATGCACCACATCTGACTGATGAAATCATCTGGCAGCAGGCGGCGTGGAGAGCAGGCGCTGATTGCCAACCTGCTGCAGGTGAGCGTGTGTGTGCGTCAGCAACTCCAGAGACAGCAAACTCCGCCCAGCCTCACAGTGCACCTCTGCAGAAAAAAAAAACAAACCAAGCACCAAAACACAAAGAAACCACCACAGAATGAGATTGTGACAAAAGTGACCATTTCAGTTGGGATCAAAGTGATTGGAAAAGGGACTGACATTGCTGTCAAACACTGCAGCAAGGCTAAAATAAGGTAAAGGAATCAATTCAAAGAGAAAGTACAAGCACTGGAGTTACTGAAAGATTCAGTAAAAAAAAAAAAAAAAAACACTCATTATACAGTGTATTTTGCTTATGGAACAAGCCTTTGGTTTGGTTTTGAGGATGACACAGCATTCCTTCTGTTATAGCAGCTCACTTATCACAGACCATAAATACAGTTTATCTCACCTAGTGTCCCTTTAAATTGCATTTCACTACTCATTTCAATCATTTTAATTAGTCTTTTATAAGGCCAGCACACATTTCCCTCATTGTTTTTGAGCGCCAAATGAATGTGGTTTATCGCAGGTCATTAGGACTTGTTTGTATTACAGGGTGACATTTTTCGACGGAGGGCAGAGAGCCGCGAAGACAGCGTTTCCCGTCAGCCGGCAGCACTTGTTCTACTGACTCAAGGCTATGATGAAAGGTCAGTGGTGGGCTAACAAAGGCAAGGGTGAGGGGAAAGAAAACGCACGAACGAAGCGTTACAGACCGTAGGCTGTGTGACCATACACAGATTTAATAACAGTCCACCAGGCACAAAGGCAGCGTAGCCGTGGGGGAGAGGAAGGGGAAAAATAAAGAGAAAAATAAGTCTACTCACACACCCTTGTGGTTATTTTTCATACAGAGAGAGCCACGACATCCTAAATCATGTTATTTTAGTTCTCCTAAAACCTTACCACTTAAACTGCTGCCGGGCTATGGGCTGGATGTTGACGCAAACAAATTATCGGAGCAATGTGTGACCTCCTTACGAGATCGTCTATCAAATTACATCACAAAAGCATCCATGACATAAGTGCCTGGTTCTTGTTTGTTGTATTCCAATCAGATTAGAAATCTAAATCATATAACTTCCTGTTGATTTTTTCCTCAATACGCCTCTGTGTTTTCAAGGGCAAATGTTAACCTCTCCTGAACTGAATACAGACCAGTTTAAATCAGTGTGATGTAATGGCAAGATGGAGATTTATTATGAAAATGTTGTAGGTCATTACTTAAAGTGACAAGAAACCATCTGACACATCTACCTCTTAATGGGAAACTATTTATTTAGTTTAATATCTGAGGAAGTGACACCAGTGATTGCTCTTTGATGCATATGCACTCAACTGTGCAAGAGGAAGTTTATTAATCTAGAAAAAGTCATGAGAAGGTATTCACAGCGGAAACAAACATTACGCTGAATATTTATTAAAACTGAATTATCACCTTCATTTTAGAATCTATCTCGCTTTTCAATGTAATCACCGGTTTACACTTCTTTGATCTGCATTTGATCCCTCTTCCTCTTCTTCACACTAATTTATCAAACACTTCCTGCGACCCATTCTTTTTAAGAATCCACATCGAGCGCACGTTGATGCCAAAAGTGCTACGGATGACTTTGCAATTGCCTTGAGTACTCGAAGTGGAATAATCGAAAGTGGAATGTTTTTCATCAGATTGCGGAGTGACTCAAAACTGTCTGAAACCCATCGTCGTTAAGGGAAGGTGGAAATGTGCTGTTATCAAGTTTGACAAGTTCTAATGCCAGAAGAACCGTATCTCCCTGTTGTTTTCAGGCTGAGGAAAAAACATAGTCTTGCCTACAATTGGAATAAAAGCTCAGAGGAGTGCATCTCCCCTCTCATTTACTTTCTTCTTCAAAGCAGCTGAATGCTCACGACATACTCCGACGAGAGCTACACATTCCTGAAAACCTCCTGCCACAGATGCTTTCATGTTTTTACCTAGCGCTGCTGAGACATACGTGACCGAGCTGGGTTAAATTCTGGTTCCAACCAGACTCTGAGCACCTCCTCGGCCTCCCTCTCTTTAGCACTCTAGCGTGTCGTCTCTCACCTTTTCTCCATCACATCATGAAAAGGAAATAATGTGTTTTGTCGTGATTAATATGGTGGGGTCAATAAGGTTTAGATGGACAGACATTTTTCTTTAAATGTTTTTACAGATTTGTTATTATTGGCAATGCAATAGGGGATCAGTATGAGGTCAGAGTGGAAAATAACAGGAAAAACAATGCATGACGGCACATCTAAAGGGCATTTGGTAGGCTTCTACATTGTCGACGTAAAGTACAAAAATTTCAGCACAATAACGTTGACTGCACAGTATCATTGACCAACGTTGACAGTCATCACATATTCATCATCATGTTAATTAAACAATGCCAGTGTTACAATAGTACATCTGCTAGAAAGTCAGCATTTTCATCTGTTACTCTTCTGTTTTTTTAAGTGTTGGGGGCACAAAATCTGCCAAATTAAAAAGTGGTGAGGACATGTCCCCAGCATGCCCAGTGTAATTTAGAGGTACTTGTCATGTAGCTGACCATTTCTATTTTATTATTATAAACTGAAGACACTTTTTACTCTATTTGACATCTGTAGGTCGGTAGATCTAGCACATTAATATCAGTGGTTCCCAATCTATTTACAGGGAGACTATACATAATATTGGTGTTCCTATTTTAGCTTGCATATATGCACTGTTTATACAAAAAATTGCAATAGCTTACAACACACAAGCATGGAGTGGTGGAAAGTCACTAAGTCCCAGCATCAAAGCACTTGTTACTATGTGTAGAAATCATTATGGATACGTTAGCGCTACAGAAATATCTGTTCATAGTGAAGCCAATTTAACTATTTGACATGCTGTAGGTTGTTTATTTAAGAACATGCCATCAATTTTAATTAGTGGTGGGACTTGATTAAAAAAAATAATCTAATTAATTAGAGGCTTTGTAATTAATTAATGTCAATTAATCACATATCAATATTTATATATATACTGTATATAATA
>OMLP01046777.1:0-24472 GCA_900302685.1 Spondyliosoma cantharus
TCGAAGTGGAGCTCTTGTAGGCTGAAATGTTGACATGTTTAAGCAGACACATATGACAGCGTATGACATAGCTGTTCTTTTTTATAGTCTGTAAGGTAAACATAGATTGAATGTGAGGCCAGGGGTGTTCTGCCTCTTTACGAATCACACACCGTTGTTTCCACCATTGTTTTCTGCTTTCAATCACTTTGCTTCCGTGCGGAGTCACTTTGCTTCTGTGCGGGGCTGCGGAGATTTTGTGCGTGGTCATGTGACTGCCTGGCTCCGTTTGATTGGTGAAACGGAGTCAGACGGTGTTAGTGGCTACGTTTGATTGGCGAAAAAGAGTCATGTGACAGAGCCTTTGGTGGAAGTCTCTGACAAAACAAAACAAACGGCTGTGTACTGAATAACAGATGAATAAAAATAAAAGTAGCGAGCGGAATGTATCTCACTGTAGCGGAGTAAGAGTAGCGTTTCTTCTTCACAAATATACTCAAGTAAAAGTAAAAATTATGTTGCATCAAAACTACTCTTACAAGTACAGTTTATCCAAAAAGTTACTTAAGTAAATGTAATGGAGTAAATGTAGCGCGTTACTACACACCTCTGGTTGTGTGTGTAGATTCAAAGCTTCAGCATACATTTTCCTTTTCTGTTGAACTCCTCTTTCGCTCTTTTGTTCCTTTTCTTAATTTTGTCTGATTTAAAAACCTTCCAATCTGCCTTCTTTTGTAGTGCTGGTAGAGCTGTAATGAAGTATCCAATTACCAATTCAACACTTACTACTCTCTTACTCTCTTACGCCACGTTATCTCATCTTGTCATTTGTTAGTGCAACTTATTAATAGGTAATACTTTGTTTGAAAGATTGGATCTCCCTGCATTGTCGTTTATGGATGAGATGGTGTAGAGGGATGAAATGAAATCACTGTTGAATCCAATTTCTCAGGCATCTTTTGGCAAATGTTAATGACAGAAATGGTAAATGCTGAGATACATAAACATCAATGGAACTGTGAGAGCAACACATCATTTAATGCTGCTTCCTTATATTTCAACCCACTGGCACCTAGGCAGATTTAAACCCTTATGCTGCCATGTCAGTCCACTTTCTGCATTTTCTGTTTTTTGCCATATTTGCGAGGCAGGTGACGTGGTGACTAACGTCTGAAAGCTCTGCACCTCCTGCTTGGATAATACTCTATAATGGAGTCTGAGGTCTGCTAATGCTTCAGTGGGGGGAAATGTGCAAAGTGGAGTCTTGAAATCTGTCAAGAGCCTCTCAGCAGGTTATTAGTCTAAAAAAAAAGAGTAGCTTTGTGGTTTGTTCACGTGGGACATGACATGTGACAAGCCCTGTTTGAAGTGAAGTCACGTTTTGGCTAGTGGTTATTATTTTTTTTTTTAGGTCTCTTTGTTGTATTTATAGGGATATCTCATTGAAACTCGTGTGTTGGTCTCCACCCAGGTACTTATTTCTTACCTTAAAATCACCTAAAAAAAAGTTAGGCTAATTGTATGCAGTAGTCTGTATCATAAGGTATCCATACTATGAATAGTAGTGTATGCAATTTTGAATATCATAGCCATCTTAAAATTGCACTATTAACAATTAATGAAATGACAATTTGTGTGAAAAAGGGTTTGCTAGAAGTAACAAACTCAAAGAGAATTTTATCAGTCCGTGGTTCAGCACATTGTTTTATTTTTTTAGACAAGCGACTCTTCTGTCACACTCGCAGCTCTCATCAACATGGTTTCCTGGGGAAAGACTGGAATTACTGTGGTGTTTATTGGTGGGGGAAAATGGCTTTGAAGAATGTTAACGCAGTTTTTTTTTGTTTGTTTTTTTTAGATAAGTAATTCTGTTGTCCCTTTTTTCTGGTTTATGTATTGGACCCAGTGGTTCAGCATTAGTACATTTACCGCATAGGGGAGTTGTGCTTAATGACTTTTGATGGAGCTAATGTGCTGCAAACTGTTAAACTGAGCAGTGTGCCAGTAAAGAGGTAGAGAAAGTTTCCAAAAGAGCCTTTTGCCTTATAAGTGTGCTTTGCACACACTGATTTTTGGTGGGAAACGATGAATATAAAAGAAAAACTTATTATTATTTTTCAACGAAACAATAGAGAAAAGGATGCTTGCTTAAAGTAGCTTTGTGGCCTTCATAAACTGCAAAAAAAATTCAAATTGATTGGTCGCTAACCCCATCCTCCCTTAGTTTCTTTTGTACACATATCAAGCTTTCAGTTCTTGCACTGCTCATGTGCAGTTAACAATGATTAACCATTCATAAATTCATAGGTAGATACTTTTTCTTTTATGGCTGCAACTGATGATACCTGTAGCTAGCTCGCTTATTGAGCCAACATAAGTTTCAACTGTTGATTTGTAGTTGTAATTTGAAGTTTGGTCTCTGTTTAACTTTTTGTCCATTTCCACCTTGTCTTAAGAGTCTTAAATTTTAGTCATAAATTTTGCTCCTGTGTCTTTGTAGTGTAGAAAAAAAAGATACCACCCACCCAAATTCTTTAAATGCTGGATGAGGCTTTCTGAAAAACCCAAAGCTTGACAGGCCTGCCATGCTTAGTTTCAGAAGGTAATCTATGATTGGATAAATGCGAGTTGTTGTTATCAACTGATAACTGATAACTTAAAGAAAAATCTAAAATTTGTATTTCTTTTTAGATAAATGATACAAAAGACTTCATAGTATTTGAACCCAACGATCCTCTCGTCTCTTCTGGGGATGAAACCGTCATTCTTATGGTAATTGTTCCTGATATACAGCAGCAATGGCATAAATATGACACGTTTTCAAAGATCCCATCTGTGTTTGTGCCTATTAGACATCAGGATGACAGCGGCAGGAAGCAACCTGGAAATTGTGTTTCTATTATTAATCTGGAAATGGTACATTATGTCAGGGGTTGGGTCAGGCCCTTTGTATCATGAGTCTGAGCCAAGGTAGTTAGAATGTTCTCTATTTCTTCTTCATCGGAGAATGTGGGGTGATTTAAAAGGAGAGAATGTTGTGTTTAAAAAAGCATATTCTTCATTATCATCTCGATAAATGTAAATGTTAACCTTATAATGTGAACTTTGGAATGGTTGTGAGGATCTTGAGTAGAAGTGGTCTTGCACTAAGAATGATTGATCTCAAATGGATGTGTTCCCACCTATAGCATGTGCTGTTTGTCTCTTTAACTGTATTAAGAGTTACTTCACTCTTGTGAAGATGTGCTTGATCATTATTGTAGTTATTCACCCTCTGTGAATTCCCACAATGACAAGATCTATCCAGCCTCAATCAACACTCTTGGAATGGTAGGAAGTTGCCAGAACTACTTAATTTATTTCATTTTCAAATCACAAAGGCACACTGTTCTTTAAGGCTTTTGTTGTAATCAATACCACTGTGCAAGCATTGTTACAGTAGCATGAACAGATATTTTATTAAAGGCTAGCCTCTTGGTAATGTAGCTTTGTCATAGTTGAAGATCAAGTTGGTTAATTAGATGTTCAATGCTCACACTGGGCATTGTTCCAACAACACCAATGGCACTTATTTTCTAAATGCGACATTTAGAATGCTTGAGCATAAAGCTGAGTGAAGTTCAGCGCTGATCGAAGAAGATTTTATCATCATTTTTCCCATGTGGTTGCTTTTGATTTCTAAAAGGCACTGTCCCCACAGTTGGAAAAGCTCTTGTTCATTTGGAAGGCATAAACATTCTTTCAATATTGTGATATATTCAAAATCAAAATTTCAGGTGCTTATTTTAAAAATGTAAGTTTTTACTACATTTCTGAACTTAGCATGCAGCTGCATCTTTAAGACCCAACCCAAATGAACCCACCTGATACTTGGCAATAAATTTGTGATTTAAGATGCATACACCTCCAACGCTCAAGACATTTTCCCAGGTTTCATCCTAATTTTGAGGTAGGACTTTTAACTTATACTGACATACAGAATAACTGATAATTAGATCCTCGTCCAACATCTTTTGTACATCAGGAAAAGTAAAGAAATTGACTCAAACGAAAGGGTCTTGTAGATGCACTGTATTTCAAATGTCATCCTCCTCAGAATGCCTTCGCTAAAGGGCAGTCTTAAACACTGTAGATCTTCAGGGCAAATGGAGAGAATCAGGTTTAATTGGCTGGAGCAAGGTACACATCTGAGTCAGGTAGACAGCCTTACATTTAAATGTCACCAATGGTAACATGATGGTATGTGTCAGTTTACCTGGAGCAACATGTGCAGAGTCGGCAAAGAATCACAGCAATGTACCAACTGGGTGACCTTTCTTTGAAATCGCTGTTCCATTGTTGGCTGTGTGATGACTGGGTTTGGCTGGATTCTTGGTCCTCTGCTACTTCCAGTAATACGATAATGCCTCACATGGTCTATTAGTGCTTTACTAGATAACATTAGTAAGGAAAAGTGGTCTTGTGTAGTTTACTGTAGGAATGTTGTCTTTTCCAAAACCTGAGTCTCATTCAAGTTTCAAGTTTTTGTTTGTAGAAACTTTACTGTTGTACAGTTGCATTTCATAAAGCTGGCACAAAGCTTACCATATTTTTGCCGTTTAGTGTTACCAAACAGAACAATTATAGCCTTTTTTATTGACCGGTACGGTTGGCCAGGCATTCAGTTTTGCCAGTCCAGTTCGATTGTACAAGCTTATACTGGTTTGATTTTATGTCAACTAACTAAACCGGCTTTGGTCAGGTGTAAGTAGAATGAGTTGGCAGCATGTAGTTTGTTAGCAGGAGCCCCAGGGGAGCAAAGTATCTCAGCAGCTCATGGTGGTTTTCCTTTCTTTTCTTTTCTTTTCTTTTTTTTTGTGATGCACTAGAGTTGAGCATTTTGCAAACAGTACCACTATACTACTCTGATTGACATCTACAAGAGAGAACTCTCACCAGTAATGACTTGGTGCAGGTGATGCTATCTTTGTCACACACTACAACACATTATTACAATTTCTCATTTTGATCCAGACCAGTTTGCCCTTTTATAGTTAGCATTAGCATTGCATTGTTAAATGAAACTGAACACTTCCTAGAAAACACTACCTTTATTGTCATTGTCACAACGAGAATCAGTGTGCCGCACCAAGCTTCAAGAAGGAATAGCTAAAAAATAGAAAATAAAATATAAGCATGGATATATACAGATATAAAGTATTAAAAAATATCGCTATGAATCAGTACAGTTGTAAAATAGGCGTGAAAAATATGTGGCATTGTGCATATCGTCTTAGATGTCTCTCTATGTTAGACTGAAGTGAGCAGTTGTGAGAAATGTTAGCAGCTATTTGATACATAATGTGCAATTAGTGCACATTATATGTATCAGTTTCAGATTTAAAGCCTTCTAGCGTTTCAGTTGAAAAAAAACTTAATTTCTAAACAAGGCTTTTATTGTGAAACATTTGCAGGAATCTACTGACAAGTTATTGACTCGTGGGTTTCCCAGAAGTAATTAAAATGTGGCTACTGCCGCTTTTACTAAAGTTGCACTAGGCCAGTTGTTTTGATGTCTTTAGAAGAAGAAAGCTTAGGTTGGATGGTTGTTGTGACAAATAAAACTATGACGTGTGACAGTAGTCCTGAATGATAGTGATGCTCCACTAACACTCTCACCCATGGGCTCTCATTGTGTTTTTCTTGGGAGTGGCTGAGTCACATCAGCCCAATCTCATTGACAGGATAACATTGAACAGTGGGTCATACAGGCATCGTTAATATTTAACCATGTTTACAATCTACTTAACCTTAACCACCCTTTTTAGTGGCCTATTCTTAACTATATCTCAGTTATTAAGAAGTCAAAGTGCACATGAAATCTGATATCTGTTAAGTCAACAGTCAACTATGGGAAAAACAGTCAATTAAACACAGCTAATGTCTCCCAAATTAGATGAATGTTGCCAGTGGGATTAGCAGTGCTAGCAACCTTTGAACATTAGAGGGAGTCATTTGATGAAATGTTAATATCAAAAGTACTACCTGAGGATCCATTTAAAGAAATCTTGTTTTAAAAAAAAAAAAAAAAAAAAAAGTGAATCATGTAAGATCAGCAGCTTCCTATATGCCACTCTCATATACTCTTACAGTTTGGGATGATCTATGATCAGTCTTACTTAAAACAGTTTTGCCTTTTGGGTGTATAACGTTTTAGGCAATAGCATCTTGAATGACATATTTCTCCCCATGTATTTGCATTTAACATACGCATCAAAGGATCCATTAAAACAAATGAAGTTGTACACTTGTTTAAGGTGGCCATTTAAAAAAAATATTGATCTCAAACTCTGTAATCATGAAAAAAATAAATAAAAACTAGCCACCAAAAAGCTGTGCTAAGTATACGTGATTAACCCATGATTCAGCATGAACTGCAGTCTGATTGTAGGTGTGTTCACCAGTGCAAGTAACTCCTTTTATGTTACAGTCATTTGACCCCATTGCTCATGCAATAATATTGTTAAGGGTAGAATTTTGAGTTTCTCAGTCATTGGTGTTCTTGCAGCTTAAAAAATTTTTTTCTAGTACAACCATGTGCAGTCTGAGCAGTCCAGACAGGACTGTCTGCTGTCTCCATCTTGATTTGTAGTGTTGTCAGAACTGCCTAAATGAACTATTTACCATTTATAAAAGGTTGTCCTTTGCTCACATTTAATAATTTCGCTGGATTTCTGTTCTTTGTTGTGATTAAAAGGATAATAGCCATTTTCACAGCAGACATTTGGACTCACATTAAAGCGCATTTAATACGAATTTAGTTAATGATTGATAAGTTCCATTAAGTGTCCCATTTAGCCAGTATTCACAACGACAGGACCCTGAAAATTGATAACCTAAATGGAATGAAGTCATATATAATGTTGTTAATTACGCCTGTGTTTTTGCTCTAGCATGCCAACACATCTGCTAAATGAGTGGTCTATTGAGGGATATGAATTTGACTGGCTCGCCATCCCTTTAGTCTGCATTTTCTGCCTGTACAACATTGAGTCAGTACACACTATTTGATATAATCTGTGTCAGGCTCTTCAGATATGAAATATAAAATAGGGAAATGACTAAACATTTATTTTTCCAATCCAATATTGATTTCTTGCACCATTTCAGTATTAAAACAGGGCATTTAAACAGAGTTAAAACACAAGTCACTATTAATAGAGCTAAATGTGAATGTTAAATTGGCTGAATTTGAGCTCTTGCTGGA
Organism: Spondyliosoma cantharus; assembly: GCA_900302685.1. Lineage (NCBI taxonomy): Eukaryota > Metazoa > Chordata > Actinopteri > Spariformes > Sparidae > Spondyliosoma > Spondyliosoma cantharus. The sequence continues at coordinate 7,226 of OMLP01046777.1, forward strand.
GTTTATATTGAAACGTCCTTCATGTCCGCCAGGAAATGGATTTATTATCATCTTTCAACTGTTCTGGCTCACAAAATGAAAATTAAATGAAATCCTGATGAGTGTAGGCTACAGGGGTGAACTGGATGTGAATAATTATTATACAGGTGAGGATTTAGAAACATGTCTGTGTTAAAGTGGCACGTGTGAGGCCATCGGGGTCCTCAGAGACACAGCTCATTAAGCCTTGGATCATAGAAGATCTAACACAGTCATCAGTCACAGTGATCTTCGCTCTCCCTTTGCCTGCATGTATTGATCTCCCACATCCTTGGTGAGATATAATCCTTGGGAGTTATCGGGGGAGAACAATCTTCTGCATGAGTCTGCAGAATATAGAGACTTATTAGGAAGATTTGTAAGTTTTTGTATTACACACATTCTGTTGGTCTTCATCTATTAGCTAGTATCTGGCCCAACAGTGACAACAAAGTCTTTTGTAGGTAAGATTTAGATTAACACATTCAAAAAAGTTAACTAACATGATCAACAGAATGTAAAAATACAAAAGTGTTGATGTGTCATCAAAGACTTGTTAGCATGCTAACCAGCTAGCCACGATCCGGGCCTGTCTTTTAATACCACTTTGTATGGTAAGCGTGATGGTCCGAATGCCCTCCAGCTGAGAGATGTACGCAAGCGGCCTCTTTTTCATTCTCGACAGAAAAATACCATTGTATGCCTTTTCAATTCAAGTTTCTTTGTTTTACTGCAGCAAGTCAAGATTTAAAATCGACAAACAAAATAGTACTAACTGATTTGTATTCTGACTTTTTATGGACCTTAAGCGCATGATCTCGAAGATTTACCCAGTTTCCTGATGGACAGATAGCTTTACTTGTTGCTAAAGCATCCTTTAACTGCTGCTAACAGTAGCTGCTTTTTGCTACTCGGCATGGTTTGCTGTGCAGCTTATGCTCCTATTAGCTGATTCAGCCGCAGGTTGCTAGGATCCAAAACTGACATGAAAACCACCTCATTACTATATTCTCTGTCATGAAACTGGTCTCCATTGGTCGCGAAGGCTGTGTTTGGGTCAGTCTGACAATGTTCATGGGAACGTTAGGATGGGTATATCAATGCAGCTATTTCTGTGTTAGCATTCTACGTAGCGCTTAGTTCAGTAGTGTTTTGCAACAATTTTCATTTTTCCATTAGATGAATTAGATAAAATATTCTTAAAAGAAAGAGAAATGTTGTTGTATGATTATATAAGTGTAAGTTAATGCATCTAAGAAGAGTAGACTTTACGACCAGGCCTGTCGATGTGTTTCTATTCTGTTAGGTCCCAGGACTGTGTTTTGCCTGGTGCACCCTGCTATGGCCAATATGAACTAAACGAGTCAAGTGAACCAGTATGTAGTACGTATTATACAGTATGAAAGGCTTTATTACTCTGGGGCTGCAGACTTGTAATTACAGCTTCAGTGTTAGGAGTTGCAGCAGTCCCAACAGGGCTTCCACAGATATAAAATGGTTTTAAAGATTTGACTCAGCTGATGAAGAGGTTTCCTATGATTTAAAAGCCTCATTTATTCTTCTCTTTGCAATAAAGTCCCATGTTTACTCTGGTGTGAAGCTCCTTCTCAGCTGGCCATGCTGCCATAGCCTGATAGTCTTGTCAAGTTGACATTTCACAGACACACAAAGGCCCAAGCTCTGATAAGATATGAATGCTGTGGAATAAAGAAATACTATGGTGATGATTTCACTTGTTTGGAGTCCACAGAGATTAAACATGGCAACTGCTTCTTTTTTTTATAGGCCTTATGGCAGTTGTTATTAGCGGTTATGATGTGACCATTTCATGTCATCTTGACTCTCTGATTGGACGGTGTTTATTTCCATCAATACTGACATTAACTGAAAGCAGCTGTGACATTAATCAAGTGGAACTTCTTTTATGTTACCTCAGGCTGCTTTTTAGGGCTCAAACAATTGATAAATGGCGTAGGTGGTACACAACAGACTAGGACTGCATCTTATTATGTGATATATCATCATAATATTTTTTCAATAAATAATTTGGTCTTTAAAAGTAATGCCAAAAGGGCATCACAATTTCCCGAAGCCCACAGTGACATTCTTAATGTATTTATTGTCTGACAAGAAATGTTCAGTGTGCTACATACTGCAAGTAGTTGAGTTGCTGGAACAATTCAAGTCAACTTTATTTATATAGTCTAAAATCAAAGTGAGTGTCCTGTCAGTGAGTAAATGCTCAATAGTTGACAATTTCCTGGTGACCAACTATCCAACAGTTGTTAACCAGCCATTTTGACTTGTCTCATTTATATGGTGCAACAAATAGCATGATTAATTGCTTCAATTTCAGTGCAGTTATTACTGAAATGAGTCCCCCTTGTAGCAAGGTCTATGAATCTAATTCATTAGTGAAGAACAAAGAGAAAACAAAAATGTTGCTTTGAAGATGAAGGTTAGGAAGATTAAAGTTAGGAAGATTTATGCAGAAAAAGGAATGGGGCGATATGAACGTTTTAGGTCATGATTTTCCTGGCCAATCTAATTGCATCGCACAATATTACCCCTGTTGTAAGCTGTAGCATTTCCACCCATCTGATTTGACTGACTTTTTCTGTATTTTTCTAGTCCATAAAATGTCTTAATTCAATTAGAAATCCTACAACAAACTTCCCAATATAAATATTCTGATTTCTTGATGTGCCTAAAACCATTTTATTTGACAAAAACAACCAGCATTTGAGAAGCTGTAACCAGTGAGTTTATTGGCATATTTTTAAAATTATATTAATATCCCAAAATGCAACAGTAAAGGTGAAATCAAAGGTGAAGTCTGTTGCCCTAAGCTGAGTCTGTAGTGCTGTCCATGGTCCTGAAAATGTTTATACATTTCAATGAGTTTTACAGCCACAGTTTATAAAGCAGTGAGTTTTAAGATAGCAGACCAGTGCTACAGGGTCAAATGCAGTCAACCATCATGCCCACACAACCAGCAAATTGCTGTTCCCAGACAAGCCTCTCCATCATCTAGACTCAATCCTCTATCCCTAAACCTGGACTGCTATGAATATTCCCTCTCCTCCACTTTCCATTTGGATACAGTCCTTGGCTGCCTGACATAAATCTCTTCAGTCATCTGACTGTGACAACATGTCCAGTTTTGGTCCTTTCTTATCCATTCAATGAGGAGTAAATTGGTAGGAAATTCTTTCTGAACCATACAGATTCAGAAAAGCACATCATTGATATAAAAACTCTCTGAAATCTGAAGTCTCTGAATGAACTCTGAAGTATTTCATGTCTGAGGCTGTTCCATTCCAGAGTAATGTTTTCAGTTCAGCCTTATGTAACTAGCCTTGCCTAACCTCAGCTGCAGTGTAGCACATCTTTCTGAGATGATGGTGAAAAGAAGCCAATATCTCCCTGTTTGAGAGGCGCCTTGCTCTGAAAAGATGGTTGTATTCTCTACATATGAGTGCTTCCTTCATGTAGGAGTAGGCAGGGGTGGAGTGAAGATGAGAACTCTTGATTGCGATTGTTCTCATCAAAATGGGGCATGTCCTTGTCTCAATGGCTGTATGGCTTTTGGCGTTTGATTTGACCTTAATGAACAATTTAGGTTGAACGCAGTTATGAGTAGGAGGTGGTTGAAGTCTTTGTTCTCCTGTTTCTCTGGTCCCAACAATTCTTAATTCATAATTTGACTCTTGTCATCTGGTGATGCTCCATATCCTCATGTATACATTTGCATTAATTTCTTTCTCCCATGGGCCTCAGGTGAGCTTTCCTCTACATACAAAGCCCTTCTCTTCCTTCACACCCACATAAAATGACCCGTCAACAGTCTTACTCCACTCAGCAATCAAACGTCTACCCTATTACCACTTCTGACTACCTCTCACAGATGGAGTCAGTAATTTTGGGAGGGAATAAAGCTTGTTATAAACCCCCTTCAGTGGGAATTGGCTATGGATATTTCTCCCTTTGCAGTCCTCAGTCATGAACAATAACCCAGCGCAAACAGAAATTGGTCAGGACAATGAGAGACGATTGATTGGCTGCACTGAAATGTGCTGATGTCTCACCGTGAGCTCCTGCTTCACCTATTCTGCTGCTGATATTTACTGGCAGGTATACTATTGTGTCTCTTCTGAGTTATGTTAATGCTCTGAGACACTGATATTTTTCTTTTAAAGCCAGACCTGAGGCGAACCTGTGCTATTCAAAAACTTGAAAGAACAACTCCTTTGTGAACATGAAAGTTTTTGCTTACAATTGTTCTGTTCATAACAATGTACCTTTTTGCACATCCGTTTTTTTATTTGTTTTAGTCATATTAAGTTTGAGTTTATTACATTTTGAGCAACTTAACACTGTCTTAAAAACTATTTTCTGCTGACCTCCAGTGTTGTACCCTCTATTGGTATAAATCACCTGTTTCATAGCAATTTTTTCCTCTACACATATCTTATAAAATGACGTGCTTTATTTAAAGTTTTTCTTGCTCTCCGCTGGTTTAATTGACTGTATATCCCCTCCGAACACCATGGTTGAATTGTAGTCTGCATGCCCGATTATTCAGCCTTACCCAAAAAAAACGGAGTGGCTAATTTTGTCGTAGTGAGAGCAACAAGTTGGTGGATTGCCGAGTGAGATGCTCCATTTGTCTGTTGATCCCATCTTTTCTCTTAAGTTGTCCTCAGTACTAGCTAATGCTCACTGCTGTGGGCAACATCAGTTCACTGCTCCCACAGTAACAGCTACTCTAAATTGCCGGCTTTCATTTAAAATGAATGACTGTCGGCCTCTTTTGCTCCACATGAATCTTTTAGTTTGAGTAACACCTCAGGCCAGGTTTGAGTCTGGAGTTAAAAAACCCATGTCCAGAAGTTAGAAATGAAATCTTGATAGCCTTGCTGGACAGAAAACATCTAATCTTCCTTAACTGCGATTGATGTGTGTTTTTATTTGTCAGCCCCATTTTATTCTGTGTTTGTTTTTGTTCAAACCATAGTCACCGTTTTCTTGAGAGCACAAAACAGTGTGCTCTGTCATGTTTGCTCTTCTGTCCTCCACATCAGCACATCTTCCTCGCAACAGATAAATCATCACAGGAGACAACAGGGTAGTCACAAACTGTGCCAATAGTGTAGCCACTGATAGCCAAAAATAAAATCTCTGCCCTGGAATAACACTTGTACGAACCTCCATTTGCAGCTTGCAGTGATGAGACCAGTACCCTTACTCCAAACTAGCTTTGAGGGGGTGTCGGGCTGTGCTTTGAAAAGTTTCATGGTGCGCTCTTTGCTTGGCTTTTGATTACTGCCAGGGAAAAGCTGCTGTGGGAAGTTGGCCACGCTGTTTGTGAGAGACTGTTAATGCTTCCATTTCTGCAGAGGTTATAAGACCCCTCCTGACACAGTGAACTGTAGATTGGTTTTTAAATGGCTCTGATCTGAAGCAGGCACGGTGCACTGGCCATTTACTGTACAGTGCCTCAGAGCTATTTGTCAGTGGTAGATAAGAACTTCTCTGATCCACACAGAGAACAAGTGTGTGCCCTTAAATGTTCATACGTTTGGCCTTTTTGGTGTCCAAGAAATGGACCAAAACAACTTATCCCTTTCCTATTCCTGCTTGAAGTTTGGTGGTGTTTGCTCAGACGTTTGTCAAAGTTTGTTCTTATATTTTTTCCATTTTATGAAAAAGAATAAAATTATTATTGAAGTTTTTAGTGCCAAGCATGTCAAAGCTTCAAACCTCTGACTGGCACGGCTCCATGCAATTTTTTCACACTGGTTACACTGGTGTGCCTGTCTTTTTCATTCAGTTGCACCAGCACAGAATTTAGGGGCATTTTAAATTAATTCATATTTTATCTAAATTAATGTACAAATGGTTTTCTTTTTTATTTGAATTACAAGCAGCAGGTTTGCGATGATCTCAATTGGTTACAAATAAACTGTTAAATTTCAGGTGCAGCCAGTGAAAATGTTTAGTCATAACCCAAAATCTTGGAATGGGCGTTTTCCATGACACTGAAATTTGTGAGCCAGCGTTGTTAGAAGCTTCGTGCATGACTGACTAAAACACAAGTCCACATAGTGCAGCTTATGTACGTTGGTATTTTCAATGTTCCTTTATAACATTTGCCATTTTCCATTGCCACTGGAAGCTACCATGCAAGGCTAAGTAGCTTTCACTTGCAAAATGGTGTCCGGAAAAGGGACAGCTAGTTAATCCAGCTGGAATATGTCAGCACTGATTCCCACTATACATTACATTTTATGATTATATACTCATCTGCTCAGTCATGGACAGCTTATACAAACTAGGGATTCTGGAAAGCATTAGCTGTCTCCGCTACATGGTTCCAGTTGTGGTGATGGTCACCACATCACACTTTGTGATATGAATTACTTGTATGACACAGTGCGTTACAAAGTGAATATTTACTGGTTGAGTGTTGCGTAGCCGTCAGAATTAAGGAGTTATTTCTCATCCACACAGATATTGCATTAATTAAATAACTAGCTATGGAAAATCAACCTTTTCATTGATAAAATGCTTGATGTGTACCATGCACCTGCTTATTTATGAATGTGAACCTGCTAATATTAGTTTTATTCAGCTGAATTGTCTTCCTTTCTGTTTTTATAAATATCTGGGTGTTATTATATGAACTTTTAGTGCATACTTTTTCTGTCTGCCAATCTGCTGTCTGAAAGTCAACCTATGGCATTCTTTTTTTCTCACAAATATGTTTATTGAGTTTTGACAGATGCGTAAAATACATGTACATAGCTTAACACATAGCAAGCAACTGAATGCATACACATCTATGCAATTTTTCCAGGCTAGGGCATGTCCAAAACATATGGATAAGTGAGGCCTCATCTCTTTTACACTTGTCACAGCAGGGGTCTACGTCTGGATACATGCGAGACAATTTGACCTTGGACACATGGGCCCTGTGTACGACTTTAAACTGTAACAGACAGTGACGAGCACAGATAGATGTTGAATTGACCAACTTGAAGATTGAGTCCCACACACTGTCCGACAGAGAAAGGTTTAAGTCCTGCTCCCAAGCGGCTTTAATTTTGTCAAGAGGGGTTAGGGTTTATATGCTTTATACCTGCCACCTTGTCATAAATGGTAGAGATTAAACCCTTGTATGATGGATGTAGACTAAGGAGCGTATCAATTACACACGCATCAGGCGCCTCAGGAAAGTTTGGTAGCTGAGAATGAAGAAGTTGAAAAAATGGGTGTTTGGTAGGTTAAACTTTAAAGTACGTTGTTCAAAGGATGCAAGGCTATTATCAATAAAAAGATCTTTGAAGCTCCTGATACCTTTTTTGTGCCATAATTGGAATGCAGAGCCAAGTAAAGATGGCGGCAAGAGATGGTTTGAGAGTATAGGGCTTGAAAGAGAAAAAAACTTGAAAACCAAAGTGTTTTCTGAACTGAGCCCACGCTCTCAATGTGTGCCTAGTAACCGGGTTGTCGACTGATTTAAGTGGGGGAAGTGAGAGTGGAGAGCCAAGCAGTGCTGGAATGGAGAGGTCCCGCCCGGAGCCCAACTCCATTGCCACCCATGATGGACAGTCGACTTGGTTTTGAAAGTGCGACCAGAGCGTAATGCAACGTATATTAGCCGCCTAGTAGAAAATTAGGCAATGTCAGGCCTCTGTCATTTTTAGATTTTTGAAGGTGAACTTTACATAGCCGAGGTCGCTTGCCCCTTCCATATATCGGAACATATGACAGAGTCAAGTGAGTCAAAAAAGGATTTGGGGATGAAGATTGGTATGGATTGAAAAAGATATAGAAATTTAGGGAGGATGTTCATTTTGATTGAATTAATTTGGCCCACCAGGGATGTTGACAGAGGTGACCACTGTGTTAGGCACTGTTTAACGTGCATTAAAAGAGCAAGGAAGTTTTCTTTAAGAAGACACTTATGTCTTCTTGTGACTGAAATGCCAAGGTAGGTGAATTTATCTTTGACAATCTTAAAAGGGAGGTTAAACCTGTGGCATTCTTACATCTGTCTATTTTGATCTCTCTGTATTTTCACTGTATTGACTGGGAAATACACCTCTTTAGCAGCTGTCACTAAGGCGAGGCCAAACAAATTGTCGCAGCTGGTGCTCGTGAGAGCTAGTGATGGGGAAAATGCCATGAGAGGAGAAACATTTTAGTGGAGACAAAAAAAAGCTGTTTGTGCTGGGATGAAATCTCAAATTGTCTGTTGACGACGGTGAGGGAACAAACAAAACCCCTTTCTTATTTGTATCCTACCCAGTAATTTGTTGGTGCCCTACAGGGTCACTCTCAATTAAAATTTGATGCAGCAGTCGGAAATCGAGGACAACCATTTCTTCTTCCTTTTCTTTTCTCTCCAGAGCAGCCATGCCTCAGGCACTCTTACCTTCTACTTTCACCAGGGCTCTCTTTGGTTGGCCAAATAACCAACAACAAGGCTTTAATGAGCCTGGCTTGATGCCAGTAATGATCCTGACTCCAGCCCCAAGGGAGTGTCCTCCTGCATTAATCCCAGTTTTCCCTCAGCCGTGCTACTAATGAGGCAGTGGACGGGAAGCTGCATATTTGCTGTGGTAATATTCACCACTGATTTCCATTGATCTAATGGTTGTCAATTAGCTAACCTGCTCTAAATGGTCAGTAACCTTGGGACATGATAAATTATGAGCTGCTTGAGGAATCAACCATCGATGAGCCGGTGGTGCTGACAATTTCACTTTCTATGGCTGCCAGGAAATCCCACGGGATAGATTAACTTTGTTTATTCAGCTCCAGATTGTTTCCTCAGGGTAGAAATTTGATGTGATGAGTTTATCACTACCTCAAGTATTATTCCATCTACAGGAGGATTGACTAAACCAATCCAACCCTGTTCAATTTATTATCCAGTACTATAACCACTAAGAAAGAGACATTTTTTGTACTTTTAATAATATTTGTATTTTTTGATATATTTTATTTTTATAAACCAAGGGTAGTTAAAAACTGATGTGATTTTTGATCTGGTAGTTTTTCTTCTTGTATTGGTCAACATTATATTATTTGTTGGACTGTGTCCTCATCCTTCATTGTTGCATTTATTGACAAGACAACCCAAACAACCCACAAGTTACTTTCAGAACTTGAGCAATATGGCAGCACAACCATCAAAGACTTATGGACAAATCTTTAATAATCAAATTTAAAGAAATAGTTCGACATTTTAACTAATGGCTGGAGATGGATGATTAACAATGCTCATGTCTGGCGATAAATATGATACTACTGCCAGCAGCCAGTTAGCTTAGCGAAAAGAAGTACAAAAATTACATGTTGCGGTTATTCTGTATGTCCGTGCTGGTAGTTTGAATTTTGTTGTTTTGTTTCCCTTTGTCACTTTCGGTGCTAAGCTAACAGGCTGCTCACTGTAGCCTTATTGCTGAACAGATATGAGATGTAAGAATGGTTTCAATTTTGCCACTTAACTCTATTTTTTAATCTATTTCTTTAAGGGATCCACATTAATCAGTTTCATTTTATGCAGTTATGTAAAAAAAGATATTGGCTTTTAACTCAAACATAGTATAGTGTCGGCATTAAAACATGTATTTTATCGGCCAGTCTCTTTTCCTTAAATGAAACTCTTAACTGTTGGCCTCAAGTTTAATCACCTTCCAAGGTTACAGTACAGTATGTAGCCTAATTATTTCTAGATGGAAAAACCACTTCCCAGATATAATGAGATGCATAATTGGAATCTGCAGTGCATCAAGGGAATGGACTAACACAAATTGTTTCTCTTCAAGACACTTTAAACTGAGATCATTAATTGAACAGAAATTTTCATCACTTCCATTTAATGATTACCTACAAATCAGTTACTCCATGAAATTTGTTAGCTATGTTAGTGGATATCTTATACAAAATCATGTAAGGCCAAACTAAGTGGTACTCAGTGAAAGGATAGAGAGAAATGAATCCCTTGTCCACGAAATGCACAGAAATCCATACGCAAAGTGCTAGGATATTTTTGGTAGTATCTACACGCTTTATATCCATTCTGAAATGTTAATATGTAAACTCAAAACAAAACTGATAGTAGAAAGAGGATTTTGTCTGAGGCTGTAGTGACACATAAATTCAATGACCCAGTCCTGTCCAAAGCTTAAAACAACATCTCACAAAAGCTCCTTTATTTTCAAAATAGGTGGATGACATCTTAGGTGAAGAGAGCGACAACGAAAGTGAGGGCCGAGGGAAGGAGAAGCCCAGTAATGAAGAGGTGGAGGATGACGAAGAGGAGCAGAAGCAGCAGCAGCAGCAGCACCAGACGCAGACAGGAGCTGGACAGATTGCAAGAGGAGGGCCTGGCCCTCAGGCACTGGAGGAGAGGATGCAGACATCAACCAGTGAGGCCAGTCTGCCAGATAGTGTGCCAAGGTGAGACACAGATCATCATTGCCAGTTTCACCTTTGTCATTTACTGTTGCTTTTTTCAGTATTCCCACCACACTGACCCTTTTTTGTGCCCTGACTCTTGCCACTGCAGCATCCCCTCTTATGTAAAATGTTGTACATGGACAAATCTCTACCCTCTGTCTCTCTTCAGCCCAAATATTTACAATTTCGTGTTTCCTTTATCATCACTCTTGGCACTCTCCTCTTTCACTGTCTCTCCTCTCTATCTTGCATAAACACCTGCAGGCGAAAAGGATGCTCAACTTAAATTGCAGTTGGCAAGAATCTAAATCTGTTGAGAACCCTGTACAAATGCACTGTATATTTTCAGATCCTACTTCTCCAATGACTATTATCATAACACACCACTTAATCAGTGCTACCATGCTGAAGCCAGACAGCCCGGTCGGTTGTCATGGAGATACATTTCAAACAGACAGCAGGCAGTCGAACATTTCTGAACATGTAAGAGGCTCTTATTGCTGAGAGACAGGCCCAGTTGAGCCAGGCTGTTACATTCGCTCTCTCCTGGCAGATGATTTTGTCGACTTTTGTACATCCACAGCATTGTGATATTCCTGTGCAGAATTCATTTGAAGTTTTCCATAAATAGAAGCTTGTGCAGTTTATTTCAAAGTTCAGTAACAAATCTCTCCACATTGAAAACATCAACATGGGAAAGAGCATGGAATAAACCCAGAAACAGAGTAAAGGAAAGTGAAATTCAGCTCAGTTGTCTGTTGCTACGTTTGCTTTCTCTTTTCACTCATTGCTCATTCTTCCGACTCAAATGATGTGCATTTCTATAGTTGCTGTAACTTACTTGCATAATACTGTAGGATCTGTTAAGCTCCATAGTTAAATGACTTTTGCCTAAGACCTTTGGAAACCTCCTCTGGTAAGTTTTGGTTTGCTGTTGTTATGTTTGTTTTCGGCACTATGTGATGATTTTAAATATGACGCACCTCACACCTGTGGTGGCTTTATAGCGGATGGATCTTTATCTGTGCTCTCTTTGTCTGTTTAACGTTATCTAGACAAGCAAGGTATTGCAGTGTTGCTCTCTGAAGAGAGGTGGAAAAAAAAAACTTTGTGTTAATCAGTACAGCAACACAGGGCACACCTAAATATGTGACAGGTGCATCAGAGGAAAGCACAACCGGAATAAGAAATGAGAATATGTTATGTTATATTTAATTGAATATGTTCTGGTCTGTTTGGCCTTCATATGATGGGAAGCATCATAACATTTCCATATACTATATGCACATGGAAGCAGATAGAAGATATCCAATTAGAGGACAACATTAGTTTGACTGGTGAGCAAAGCACCTTGAGCAAATACAGATGCAAATACCAAATCCATCCAGGCTAGTCGGTGAAGAAAACCCATAGTAAAGAATCAGAAAAGAATTGTAAAGAAAATACCAATTCATACATTTTACAGTGTTGTCATGCATAGAACAATAGATAAACATCCATATAGCACCAAATTATCCAAAGGTCAAAAATGAAAGAAGAAAGAAAGAAAGAAAAACCCAAGACAAAAGCAAATGATGTCAGGCACAACAGTGGTTTCCAAGCTTATTTTGCCACAGCCCAACTTTGAACCTTTGAAAGCTGAAAAACTAAAAAATAACCTTAGCAAGAGCATAAACTGCATTATTGTTCTGAATGTTTCTGTAGTTACTCTACTTTCTCGTTTGTGGTATGCAAATGAAAAATGGGAATCAAAGTTTTGCTCCCCTGCTGCTTGAAAGTGAACTCAAGAGTAAGATGCATGGAATTGCAATTGCAGACTTATGTTTTGCTCTCAGACTTTTTGTCCCATTGTTGGAATCTCTGACACTAGGTTATAGTGCAGTATATTTCATATATTGTTGGTTCCACCTGTTTTTGTCCAAAAAAATCTATACAAGGCCAAATTTCACTGGCTAGATAGAGAAATAAGAGCCATAGCCAAAAAAAAGTTATAGCCTGTACTCTTGAGCTCCTCTGTAATAGCCCTAGTGTTGGGTGCTTTTCTACACCAGTAACACTCTCAAAAACCTTTTCTTTTTTTTGGGCCTCAGTATCCATGGCTACCCAGGCCTCAGTCAGCATCAGCATAATGATTTACCTCTGTGCTTGACTCTTTTGAATACATCAGCATGTATGTCACCTGGTCTGACACCTTTGGTTGCTGCCAATGAGCCAAGCCTGAAATACAGTGTCTGCTGTGTTGTTTACTTATTGCTGAAAACCTCTGGAAGTCCACCTCTAGTCAGCAGCAGCACAGGCCTGACACACAATTGTAGGAGTGTATATTTGAATCTGAGAGTACTGTCCACTCAAATTGGTAGGTAGGTCTTAAGTCCTTCCACATAAAGATACCGGAGAGATGGTCTATTTATATTACAGCTTACCTGGTACTGAAACGCTCTGAGCCCTCTGTTGCTCTACCTCTGTCTTTGTCTTTGTCTATATTTTTAACTACAATGATGCCATGACAACTCTTTCCCTTCACCAGAAGGTGCTTCTGATTTCACTTTTTGAAACCAAGAAACTGCTTTTCGTTAATTTTTTTGTTTTTGAGCAACATACACTTACATATAGTTGTATCCCCTGCCTTGGCTCTGCCTAGAGTCCTGTATTAATAAAAGAACTGCAAAAGAACTCATGTCCTTGCGTGCTATTAGAGCAACATAAAAATTAAAGATTTAAAAGAAGGAAAGCTGTGCTTTCATGCCGTACAATTATACAGTCTATTCTGAACCACAATGTTGCCTTAAAGGAATACTCATTCTAAAAATATAATTTCTTCATCAATTACACATTCGCAATAGCCTGGAAGACAACAAGGTTTGTTCTACATTACTTCAAGCTACATAGAGATTGCAGAAGTGCTGTGCCCCCATAAAGTTGAAAGACTCACAAGACAATGATTAAAAGAATGGTCAAGGTCCAGAAATACAGGATATGACCTTGATTTCAAAGAAGCTGGGAAGCTGAATAAATCATGAATAAAATTGTTGATCCTTCAGGCGGCATTGCATGATTGGATAAAGGATATTACTACATGGGCACCGGAACACTTCCAAAAACTATTGCCTGTCAACACAGTTTTGTTGCTGCATTTACAAATGCAAATTAAAACTCTGCCTTGCAAAGCGAAAAAGGTATATATATCAACAGCATTCAGGAACAGGTTGATTTCTCTGGGTCTGAGCTCATCTGAGATTGACTGACGGAAACTGGAACATTCTGCTTCACAGTCCACATCTCAAATTATTTTTGGAAATCAGGGACATTTATCATCCAGGTTGAAGAGGATCCAGGTTGTCACTGAAGTCCTTTTAGGCAAGTCTTGCCACTCAGCAGCCATCTTGGCAATGCCCCTGGGCATTTATTTCTGGCTAACAAGACCAGGCCCCTATTTAAATAAAATTGGCAAGAGACTTCCCTCCTGTATGCCTCTTTCTTAAAATCCTCCACACCACAAGAACGTAATGAAGGCTCCCTTTTAAATATTGCATATCACTAGACTAGGCTACAATAACCCTGAGGACAGGGTTAAAGTCCTATTGCTCATGACGCAATGTGGTAAATTGGTGCACTGCCGCTTTTATCAAAATTAATATTACAATGTTGTAAAAAATGGAGGTGAGACTAGCATCATCTAAACCACAGATATAAATTTGCATTTTTGAAAGATTTCTAAACACAGGAATTTTCCCTACGACATAAGTGCCAAATAACCACTTTCACATCAGAACATTTATCAGATGTCAAAGATCAGAAATTAAATACTTTCATACATTCAACTCTACTGAGACTTAACCTTGATTTTTGTGTACAAATGGTACAAATTAAGTCTGACATCCACATTTAGCTGTCTTCCAGGCTGCTTTAATGTAATTCTCCTGTCTAACAGAGAAAGGAATTTGACTGTATTGTTGCCCAGTAGGCCATTAGAGGCATTTTAAGATTCATACAAGACTTCATATAGCTGCTTCCTGATTCAGACAAGACTCTGTGGGACCTCCACTCCCCCAGGAGCTGGCTTAATAGTTGTCATTCTGTCAGCCTCCATCCCTGGCCTCACCACCTTCTCATATTTGGCACAAAATAGACATACATCTGTTGCTAAGATACTGTAGTGATGTGAATGTCTCTGTGTTGTTCTCATTCACTACCTGCTCCTGCCTTTCTTTAATGTTTCCTTCTAAAGTAAAACAATGTTGCTCTTATTTCTGTTCATTCAGCTCTAATCCATTTCTCGAACACAAAGGTAACACTGGAAATGCAGCCATATCCACATTAACAGGATTTATTGGTTGCCTATTTCGGCTGCATTTAGACAACTAAATGCATGCAAATTATGTTCTTCACACACAGCTCGTAGCTTCTTTAACGTCATTGCATGGTAGTGCATAAGCTTTTTAAATCTTTTCACATGGATAATTAAGTGCTCTGTCTTTTTAAAATCCATGAATGCATGATGGGCTAATAAGAATCTGCATTGGGGTGATTCTGCTTTTACGTTTGTTGGTTTCAAGTTCTTTATTTTGGTGAATCAATTTTCTGCCACATTGCACACTCCAGGTGTCAATCATGTGGTACATACCAGGATATCTGCAGACCCTCAAAGTCGTATTATGTCTTAAGCAGGGATCTATCTATAAGTCCAAAATATTTCAATCTCACAGGTCCACTCAAGTACAATTTGAATTGTATTAAAGGTGGAATAAGCAGTTCTGGGGAATAGTGCTTGCACTGTTTAGAGTTGAGGAAGAAGATGCACTTGGATGGACAAGGTGACACAGATGGGCCAAAATAATGGCACATTTTAAAGATGACAATGTTGATTGGTTTTCACGTTACATTGAATTGATATATCAATCCAACTATACATTCCAACTTCAACGGTGTGCAGAAACTCTAACATACCATACACTGGATTACATTTTAAAATTCAGTTGCCAGTTCGACATTCTAAGACATATTAGCCTTGCAGACAATTGATGAATATTGCCATGATATGTGTCAAAGAATGTAACTGTGTCAGCTTTGACATACAGTCAGTACTGAGCAAATATCCTGCTTTAAGATCCCTGAGCTTAAAACCTGTTTGTATTGAATTAACTACTCGGCTCTTCTTCTTGGGTCTTTGAGCATTTATGATGTTGATGTTTCTTGAGCAGATATGTAAGGGTGCTCCCCTTGCATGAATGGCACATACAAACAATGAATGTACTTGGGAATCAAGTATGATGCAGGGAAGAGTCATTGCTAATGTGTTTTGAGGATATACCCTTCCATTACCGTGTCCTCTAATTAGCTGCTGAGCAAAAGGAAGAATTTACTGACCTTGTGCAATCAAGTCATCCTTGAACTGGCTTAGCCCCAACCATCTTAACTCTCTGTCTGTTTTGTGCTCCTGTCTGGGCTCCTTGACATTAAAGTGCTTTAATGCAAGTTGGATGCATCTCTATAACTCAGAAATGAGGATGGTTTCCAGCAAGCTGGTACTTCAGCCCACTTGTGGATGTGCTGGCAGTCATTAACTGTTAGTTCAGATTGATGTTAATGATTTATGGCGAGCAGTGGCACTTCGGGCTCTAAGAGATTTAAGATTTAACAAGGAGGTTGCAGGGTTGATATAAAAGGTGGATGAACTTCCCTTTCCCACAGGCTCACAGAAACGGTTGTCACATCCTGGTTAAGGCAGCGTAGCCCCAGTTTCAGTCCAGACATACAGTACACATTTTATATTTTTATATACATATGTCTTGTCTTGTCTTGTTTCCCATAACCCAGGGATCGGTCACTGGAATTATTAGGCTGTAAATTTCAGCCTTCAAGTAGAAGGTTTCTCAAATTAGGTTATTCTTAAAGTAATATGAACAGTATGAATAATTGATAGTCCTCCCTGCTTGGAACTGCAACAATGAATGGTACATCTAACAGGGCACATGTAGGTTTTTAATGCAACTGTCAGGCTTGTTTCTTGTTTCTCTTACCCAGTATCACATACAGGCCTGCTAACATCTTTTCCATTCCAAGCCATGTTACAGATGTGTTATATTCATTTGGCATTTTGGCTTCTTGCAGAGAATTTACATGCATTTGGAAAAGTCTTGTATTCATTAAAGTTCCTCTTACTAAAGTTGACAGGAGGAAAAAAAAAGATTTTGGTTTCTATTCTTAATATATGTTTTTGTGGATGACTACCCATCCTATCTATTATACCAATTGAAATTATATCAGTATCACATTATGTGCAATTCATTATGGGTAAAACCAGGGATAAGCCGAAATTCATAATTTTCCCGATTATCGGTATCTGTATTTCCGTTCAGATTGCTGAAAAATGTAATTAATTTAAAAATGTGCCACTTTGAGAAGAACCCACCGGCCCATTCAACATTACCGAGAGAAGTGATGAATCTTTTACAGTTAGAAAAGGTGAAATTCTCACTCAGAGGGAATGTAAACAAATTTCAGGCAATATGGCAACCCTTTATAGACCATTTTGGGAAGACAAAACTGTGACTGATAGTCACATAACTAGCGGCATCCCTTTTCCCTCTTTTTTTTTTTTTTTTTTTCCTTTTTGTGTTTGTTAGTTGGGGGGGAGGGGGAAGTACTCTTTGTATTGCTTAAAAAAAGAAAAAGCACAACATTATAAAGATATGTTATTGTGTTGAAAATTCAACAAACAGATTTAAAAAAAAAAAAAAAAAAGAAACAAATTAA
>OMLP01046777.1:24492-35370 GCA_900302685.1 Spondyliosoma cantharus
TTTTTTTTGTGTTGAAAATTCAACAGATTTAAAAAAAAAAAAAATTAAAAAAAAAATGTGCTACTTTGGCTCTGATGCAACATGCTATCACATAATGTCCTGTCCACTACACAATCTGATTGGTAACACATCACAATTAAAAACCTATAAACACTGAAATGATGACAATCTGCACAGTAACTTGGAAGTATAAAGTAGCAGAAAAGGGAATACTGAAGTAAAATACATCATAATTGTACTTAAGTACAGTACTTTAGCTGAAAAACCAACCTAAAAACGGACACAGCTTCAAACATAGCCTCCTTGGCAGAGGTAATAAGGAAATAGATTTTATCAAGTAACAGTGCAATGGGCAGGAGAGAAGTATTGTCGATACACAGTATTGGAAAAAAATGATGTTGCTACAGAATGTTTAAGGGTGTTCACTTTACAACTTTCAAACCACCATCCGTAACTCATATGCAAGGTTTGAGCCAGAGCAAGCTATTGTGAAAATGACGCCCTTAAAACATAAAATGTCCCATCACTGCAACCTCTGTGCACCCATAAATTGTCGCCAGTAAAAGCAAGGGTAGAATCAATGCTGGCTTGGTATAGATCATTTAGATGATATCTGATAACTTGAGCTTTAATTATCACCTTAGTTAGGTAGAAAAATACTGTATATAGCCACAACCACTAAAAACAAATGTATGTATTTATTATTTGCATTGGCTTAGGTTGTGGTTGCTCTCATGTGTCTTTGGCTATGTTCTATAAAAAGTAGTTTTAAATTATGAGGGATTGAATAGCACTATGCTCAGTTTATTAGGAGCAATTCTGAGAGTGCATACTGCAGACTGATTATAGAGCTGAAGCCAAACAACAAACAGGCTTTCAATTGAGGATTAGTGTGTGTGTTTGGAACTTTTGGTGCCAAGTAATGCACAGCTCAGGGATTTACTCCTCAGTACTGCTACACTTTTACGACCACGATGATCACATTTGAATGTGTCCATGCATGTGTTTACAGATAGACACTTGGTATATGTGGCAGTTAGTGTCATAGTCAAGAGATTCAACTAATGAGATTTTTGTTTTCTTATTGATAAAGACTGTACATAAACAAGGACAGGAAGTACATACATTCTTTCAGGAGTCATTTAAAATAATTGACCAAGCTTTAGTCTAGTCATTTAGTTTGAATGAAATTAAGGTCACTGATTAACTAGATATCTTCCCATCTCTCACTGTTGCCTTTTTCCATTCAATTCAGTGTATTACATCGCAGATTTCTACAGAAAGAAAGACATTCACCACTTCGACACACCTGCTGTTATCAGCTCTCTTCACTTTTAATTTCCTCTGTCTCTTGGTGATAGACTTTCATTCAGATGCTCCATCACTCCTCTTTTCTACACCGTGTACCTCTGGAGTGTATTTATGTCAGAGTGAAAATGAAAGTGCAAAAGTTGTCAGCTTGAGTGAACATGTTATTATAACATCATCAGAGCGAAGGTGATGGAGGAGGCAGATGGCTTGTAAAGTTTTCCATTCAGGTTGTCAGGCAGTAGAGTGTGAAATTCAGAATGTGTTTCATCCTCTATGACTGTCTTTGTTAGATGTCTGAACCTGAGGTTGCCTGATTTGCTTTTTGCTGCAGTTCACGTATGGTCAAACCTGTATGTTGTCTGTGTAAAGTTGCTTGTACAGCACTCAAACATATACATGGACAGGCACACCTATGCTCAAAGTGTCGGTCTGGAAAGAGTGACAAAAATGACGGTTAGAGGAAACAATGCCTGTTCCTTACACAGAGCAGGTTCCTGAAACTCCTACTCTTACGGAAAACATTTAAACGGCACCATTCAAGAAGGTAACTATTGTTTGTGCGGGGCATTAATCAAAGAAAAGATCTACAGCTGGACAGCAGAGCATGAAGTTACTTCTTCTTTGGCCACACCAACTGTGTGATATCAAAGAGGTGCTTTGGTTTGAGAGCCGATTAAACATAAATGAAACACAGAGCACCAGACCTACCAAGAGGCTTACACTCATTCTTCACTTTCCCTGTTGCAAGCTGGACTGTCGCTTAAACCTTTTGCCCCCAGTAAAGGATAGAAACTGATGATATTCTACATTTCTTACATTTTAAAGATTTAAAGTCCCGATCTAATCTCAGTCCCCTTAATTTTAACCATCCTACTCCTGAAAAGTTTTTTGGGGAAATCTTAGAGGGGCTGTCTGCTTATAGTTCAACTGGCACTGAGGCTATAGATAGCCAGATGTTAAAAAGAGGATTTTATCCTGCACAATTTTATCCTTGAATCATTAACAGCACAGTCACAGTCTTTTAGGCTCTTGGACAAGCTTTTTTGAAGGTTTCTGATAATGAAGCAAGCCTCCTCCGCATGCTCCAACTGAGATGACCCAGAGCAATTTGCTGCCTGTTGGATATCTCTCTCATTCTCTGTCGTTGGCTGCGCAATGCCCCAGATTCCCCTTAGGGATTGATACAGTTAATTTGGCCTAAAATATTCCCTCACATTCTTCTGCATTAGCAGCAAAAGACTTGATTCGGGGAATTGGGATACAACTTATGCTTGTTAATGTTATCCATCAATACTTTTTTTTTTGTCAATCAATTTTGAAATACTTCCCACATTTTTCATCTTCAAGCTAGTCACTGTCCAACAAATCCCAAAGATCTTCTATTTAATGTGTTATAAAACAACAAACAGCGAGTCCTCACATTTTGGAACCAGTAACCAGATTGACTAACCTGACGCTGCAGATGGTTTGTTACACAGAACCACCTGGGAAGTCACCCTTACAAGCTGTTTGGAAAAGGGCAGACACTACCACATGATACTTGGCAGGTGATTGGACAAACCATCTGTTTATTATCGTCTATCATGGGCTAATCTTCAACCAAACATTTCAATGAACTATGTAGTGGAAGTAAGAGAGCCCTACCATTACAACCTGTTGGTATATCCAACTCTTGCCTAAGACAGTCAAGAGAAGTGCAAAAACATTTCCATGTAGAAAAGCCTTCAGTGCCATTCTTTGCTCTTCTTTTATTAAAAAATAATCTTCAGTTCTGATTGCTTAGGGTTAGTGTTAGGGTTAGTTGGGTAACCCTAACCCTAACACTAACCCTAAGCAATCAGAACTGAAGATTATTACTGAAGATTATTGTTAGGGCTAGTTGGGTAACCCTAACCCTAACCCAGCATCAGTGCTCACCTCTTCAGGAGCTGCCATTGTTGTCTTCAAACAAAAACTCTCTCTCTGGTTGTCACACCTTAACCATGCTCAGAGCTGCCAGGAGTTCCTCATCTGATTGATCCAAACGACTTTGGCTCAGACAGTCACATACAGTAGCTTGAGGTCTTGTGAGATAGATTCATGAGATCAAGTCATCACTTTTTCTAGTGTTTTGCTTCAAGTTTTGCTAGAAAAATCTCTAAAATGTATACAATTATTCTAGACATTAATGGTTAGGTTGTTTTCACCAATACTAAGTATATTTAAGTATATTTTAGATATAATGATTATATTCAAATTTGTATTTTATTATTTGTGACCATCTATGATTAAGGGAATAATACCAAACTGTTGTACGTCATGTTAGACAGTATTTGAATACTTGATTTATGATGTTCTCAACAGCTTTAAGCTTAATTTTAGGGAGATAGCTTAAAGCAATGATTAGATTCTTAAAATTATAGCCGGGAATTTACAACAAGGTCACCAGTGTCCACCAGCTGTTGATCACGTTCCACAACCACCAAGCTAGCTGCTAACTGCTTAAATGACATGCAGTGAGTAGCTATATCGTTTATCCAGAGAAAGACTCAACACTCTGTTTGTCATTTGAAGAGCAGAAATCTTTGCCAGATTGAAAGTATTACAGATGCTGCTTTTCAAACAGTGTTTTATTTTGGCCAACTCGAGTAATTAACATTAAGTAGCTAGATTTGTTGTGATTCTAGATTTTCATCTCCTAAAGTTCTTTCAGACATTATTCTGTAAATTAACTTGTATTACAATAGAAAGTGGCACATTCAGACCAAGTGTGAAATCAAAAATCACTGATAACTCTTACGCACTGAAGAATTTACATTAATATGTCACAGCTGACACAACTGCCCTGCTTGCATATTACTTTACTACCTAGTTTCTCCCCTCAGTGGGCTGTAATAAGTGGTTATTGTGTGACTCTCATCAGTATTAATATGTAATTCTCATAAATCTGATTCAGGCCGAGTTTTCTGCTTCTTAAATGCAAAAGTAAGCTTTTCTGCAGAGAACCACAGTTCTGAGTGACCTTAAAGTGTGTACCAGCCGCTCTTATAAATGTGTTCCGACAAGCTTCATCAGCTTGTGCCTCTGTAAGTACATACTGTAGATGTGGTGGCTGCTCCTAAGTAACATGTTTGCGAGTAAGAGGCACCCTGAGAAATGTTTCACATAATGACGCATGTCCACTTTTACCTCAATGGACGTTGTTGGTGCTGCAGCAATGAACCTGAGGCACATTTTGGAAATAGGTTCAAACAAATGGGCCACTGCTTTTAAAAGAAAGGAATCACAGCACAACATGGGATGTATTCTGCCTCCGGCACCATAACAGGTTCTGAGCAGCACTACTGTATTTGCCATTTGTGCTGATTTAGCAGTATTTTTTATAATGTAGGTTTGGATGAATTATTATTATTAAAGCTTTTACATCAGTGTTTCTACATAAGGGATTCCCCAGTGTATTCCCACTGTATTTAGTCATGAGATTTATGATGACCTCACATTCTCGAAGTTGCTGTGCTGTTTCTTTTTAAACCGGCTTGGAAATCGGAGCAAAGCTCTCCATTTTTATCTTGTATCCATTGTTTTAATATGTGGACCTTTTACTTTTTCTCTGTTCAAAGGTTGTGAAAAGCTGTCATCAGACATCCCTATAAGCATGCGTATAAGATAAATGAATTACTCTATTAAAAAATATTTTTTAATTTCACTACTTGAAAAACAAGGATTTCTGTCATAAAAAATCATAGCAGCAGTCATGAGCAGGCGTTTAGACTGAAATAGAACTCCATTAAAATAATTTCAGATGTCAAAACGCCCTACACACCAGTTTGTAATACTCTGAGGCAGAATTATACAACTCCTATCCTATAGCGCAACTATAGCAAAGCAAAATACCTCTGTCCTTGTTACAAGGTAGGAAGGTGCATTTGCATGTATTTGACCAACCCAGTGCAATTTAGTCTTAGATCTCAATCACAAAGGTTTTGAAGATTTATTTTAAGCAAACTTAAACAGTAACATAATACATTATACACTAACAGGTATAAAACCATGTATGTAGTTGCTAGCTGTCTATAGACTATATACATCTATAATGCCTTGGTCGCACGACACAAATTTCGAAGTCATCAGATCACTGTTCTACTCACACTTCACAGATTTCTGTCTTGTAATCGGTAGTCTTGCTGACTGATTAGCGACAGGTACACGGGAATGACGCTGTCCAAACAGTCAAAGTGCCTTTTGTGCCAAATTTGCACAGACATGAAACTGCCTGCTCATATTGTAGTTCAGCAAGGGTGACACAGTTACAAAGATTGAGCAGCTTGCATGTATGTATTCTGAGAGAGACTATGGGCTATTATTTTGCTCAGTACATATACATAGATGCATGATTAGACTGGGTATAGAGAGCTCCCACAAATGAGAGCAGAGCAGAGAACGTGCAGCTCGTTCATGGCTCCTCGACATGTCTGCAACTCGACCAGATATTTAACCTGCTAGATTTCCAGCGGGCGTCGGCGAGCTGTCCCTGAGCAACCGGGACATATCTTTGAACTGTTCGTTATTCATGGGAGCGTGCACTGATCTGCCTCTGATCTGGGGCTTTTTGTCGGTAATCTCCAAAAAACGTCTACAAGTGGGAGATCAGGGCAACCCAAGGCTACTTCTATGTAAATTTCACCACATGTTGGCTCTGCTTCTAATGTCAATTGGTGGTCACCCTTAATACTCCCACAGGTCTCTAAGTTGAGTCCATATATCCATACAGTCATTGCAACTAGTGTGCCTTAATGCACACATGGGATGGCGAGTATATAGTAGGCTGTGTAATGTAGCACACCTCGATGAATGGAGACCATGGTTTGAGAGTTGTTATTCTATTCTGTGTCTATAACCACTCTCTCCCACCAGTTTCATTTGTCATCTCTCATGCTGGCATCATTACTAAATTTCTTGGGAAGCGTGTATTTCCTGCAGCAAGTACAGCATGTTGTTCTTGGCATCGGAGATTCATTAGCGTAAAATTGCTTGTAACATTGGGCAGTTTGTCAGTAGCATCAAGAAAATTACACTGATTAGTGCAGAAATTATTTATTTTGCTTGTAGTCATGTAAGCTACTGTTGCTCACCGAGGCATTAGTCTGTTGATGAATCAGTTCATTGTTTGTTTTTCTCGAGGATGACACCTGATGTCTCGGCCTCTCTCTTTCTCATGGCCATTAGCTGAAAGCCAGTTGGTCAAATCAAAGACCCCAAGACAAACAGAATCCCTCTGCCTCCCCATCTTCACACTGAAACATTTTGAACCAAAAACACCTTATCCCCCCATTTATGCAGTGCTTTTAGACGTGCCCCAGCTCCAAAGGAGAGCCAGTTCATTCTCCAGACATCGCTTGGCACCGCTTTTTTGTTCTTTCTTTGATAAAGTTCAGCTGTCCTTCCAGGAGAAAGTGTTCCAGCCCAATATTCTCTTCACTGCTCAGGACATCCAGCCCACACACCTCCACCCTGACAAAGTTTTAGACCGAGGCTGATGAAACTGTTCGGGCCGATTGCGCCATTGTCTCGTCTGGTCATTTCAGTACAGGACACCACCAAATTGATTTGCAGAGTTTTACACTGGCAACTCCAAGTGGCACCCAGAACTCTTTGATAAAGTTTAACTTAATTTCCAGAAATTATCCAATGGTGACGTCAGTAAGTTGGATACAGCAAGCTCATGTCTGCCAACCCAGCCAGTCTGTGATGCCTTATGCAAAAGAGCCACAGGGAGAAAGGAGGCATAACATCTAACAGTCTAACTGGACCGAGATCTTTCTTGTTTAAGGCTCAGGGGAAGGCTTGCATTTCACTCTTGAGACTGTTATTCTCTACATGGGGTGTAGACTGATTTCTGGACAAATAAGGTAAATCTACAGGGCCCGAGGTGTAAGGTGAGCCGATATTTCAAAGACATTTAAAAGAGTGACGTTCTTACATAAAATCTAGGTCAACTCTTGTCTTATGCAGCTTTATCAAAGTGCTGCTTCATTTGTCTCCTTCACCAGCTACATGCCAGAAAAGTTACTTATCTGTAACCTGTGTTCTCTGATAATGTTTGTATCCACGAATACCTAGCTAGCCTGGCAGATAAAGCAGCATAAAATCAGAAAGAGTGGATGCTGCTCAAGGCATGTATTAAACATTAAAGTGTCCATAATGATATGTATTGTTTGGTAGTGATCTGCTGTCTGCCAAAATAGAGATGGATAAAGATAAAGGCTAGTTCCTATCAGGTTAAGGAAGCTTGTCATACATAGCTTAAGTGAGGGAGACAGGAAACTTTAGCAATACTTTTTTGGGGCTTGGGTGGCTATGCTACATGAACATAGCGTTGGTGGCTATTAGCAGTAACTAACACTGTTAGTTTGGTCAACTAGAAGCAGTCTGTTAGTTTAATGGAAATGGCTAATACTCTTTCCCAAAAAGCTTGCTCTTTGGTAATGAATAAATTAAGTGATTGATAAACGTTGTTCCTGCTGACGTCTGGTGACAAAATGCTAGCGCGCTTTGTTGGACTGCTAAGCTAGGCATCCACATTAGCTGTACATGTATACATACATTATAACAATAAGACATTGCTATATATCATTGCAAAGGCAGCTGATTCCTACTCAATTTTACCAGCCCCGACAGCACTGGCTGATGATGTTTTCAGTTACCTTGTAAGTGTGTGTGTTTTTTTTGTTTTGTCTTTTGTCATCATGGCAAAATGTGGGCCTGGAGGCACCATTTTTTTATGGGATCTACCACAGAAGCAGATTTGAGTTACTGGCCAGTTGTCTATATTTCTGTCTGGACCGATTTTGTCAGCGTAATAGAATCATAACAAAATGAAAATGCAGTTGGGAAACCTCACAGGTGTGTCGATGAGTTTGAAGATCCAACCCATGAGTACGGAGTTCTAAATTAATGTTGCAGTAATGACTGCTGAGTGCTCATGGGTCTGAATGTGAACATGTTGACAGGCGCTGCAGCTGTCGTGATCCCATCACAAGATGGTCTGTTGTTTTGGTTTTTGGCAGGGCAAATATATTTCATTAAGGTGTAATCAGTAGTATAATTGGCTGTATTAAAAAGGCAACTTAAAAGTCTGTTTCATTCTATAATAATGATATTACTGAGGTGCCATCAGTTCCTTGGGGCAGTTTTATCTTCAGTTCTTTTCTTGCAGTTCCATGGAATTATGCAAAGCCAGACTGAATGTTAATCACAAATTATGTCTCAGTCAATTTAAGACATTTGAAATAATACTTTAATCAATTTTTTAAAACATGCTTCTCTGCAACTGAAATAACTGTTTTTGAACAGTTGGTGTTGCAAGATTATGTAACACTCCCCACACTACCCTGTAACATGTATAAATGCCTTTTTGATGCCATAAAGCTAAATGTCAGTGCAACTAACAATATATCACTGTCTTCAAACCCACTCCTTGTATCTCAGTGCCATCTTGCTGACTGTAAATGGTCTGTCAGTGATGGTGTGTTTGTTTGCAGTGAACCCTGACCACCCACCAGACCTGTGATTTGCCTAATTAAATAATAGATGCTTTCACAACATAGAAGTTCCCCAGAGTCAACTTTTCTCAGTGAACAGTTTGTGCAGTTACAATAAATTACCATACTCGACATTCATCACCTCATCAAATTGCAATGCTACTGCCCCCTCACTGCTTAGCCAACACGACTTCAGCTGATTTAGTCGTGGCCTGAACTTAAGTGGCACTTAGAACAAATAAGACTAAATGAGCTTTTTATATTCAGTGCAAGATTTGTTATTTGAGACTTTGTTTGAAAAAGAAAAATAGGACACAAACACCTTGATTGCTGGTGATGCATTTATGATGTTTACAGCTGCTTTGCCTTGTAAAAAAAATAGACCTCATTCTTGGTAATGGCATGGTTACATAAAATTACAGATGGTTTGGTTATGGTTTAATGTTTCACTTCACATCTATAAGTAAACATTCACAAGGTAGAGAAAAAGAAAAAAAGAGAAAATTCTGATCATCTAAAGAAAATATATTTATTAGAGTGCAGCTCTGCTACTGTTGTCGAACCACTGAAAAACCTGATTATCTAAATCCCACTGCTTATCCTCCTCCTCACCAAACACCGGAGCACAAACCACATGGTCGGCCTGGTTGGTCTCATCAGCATTTGCCGCCCTTTGTTCACTGTGTGCGCTGACCGAGATGAAAGGGAAAAATAAAAATACAGCCCATCTTGGCGTTCTGTGAATTGGACTTCTTCCTCACACTCTCCATCTTGCCTTGCTCTCTTCTCCCACCCCAGTAGGTTTTCATTCCTCATATCCTGGCTATAGTTGTGCGTGGAGCTGGCTGTAGTCTGGCACCCTGCCCTTCCTTATACTGGAAATTAACAGAGAGCCTCATATATGGACTACACGGTCTCATGAAACGTCTGTCCTTGTTCTAAGGCTTTTAATCATTCAGTGTGAATTCTCAATTCCTTCACACAGCTCGTTATGTAATTATTGCTAGTCTTAATTATTCCTGTCCTGCTTGACTTATTTGTGGGCATTATTCTTTATGCAGTTTAACACTAATCATCTGTCTACAGCATGAAAGCTCAAAACGCATTTTAACGTCCTAAATATTCTAATTATTGGCATTCTATGCAAGGTGTTATTGTCTTCCTACTGAGTGGATTTAGCAAACCATTAGAGAAATTGTGCAACAAGCTACACATCCAGTCTTAGGTATTTTGTGACTCGAGTAAGAGATGCAATTTTCCAAAGGCCAGTAAAATGTTCCCCAACACGACTGCTCCATTAAATTTAACTGTGCATGCAGATCAACAGTGAGGTTTTCTGCCAGTAAATATTGCAGCTAATATGAAGCTTCTTTCTGTGAGGGTTTACCTCAGTGTCTGAATGTGTTTTGGCCTGAGCACAGCAAACACTCATTTTAAGTGTAGAAATCAGCCCAAACAAACTTGATTCACAATGTTCCTCCCATGTAGTTTTGTAGTTTTCCACTATCTTGCTTTATAGACTCAGGGCTCGCTCAGGATTTTGAAAAGTATTTCCAACCTCTCTGCTTTTTTTGTGTATTAAAAAAGACACTTTTATGTTAATATGTATCTGTTTTTTGCAGTTGCAATGCTCATGCTCATAAAAGTATTGCTCCGTAGTGCTACTTGGGCGGCAATAGCTCAGTCCGTAGGGACTTGGCTTGGGAACTTGAAGGTCGCCGGTTCAAGTCCCACTCGGACCAAAAAAGAACTATGTGGACTGGCAGTTGGAGAATGCTAGTTCACATCCTGGGCATTGCCGAGGTGCCCTTGAGCAAGGCAACCAACCCCTAACACTGCTTGGTGGGCGCCGTGGCATGTGTGGCAGCCCCATCGCTCATCCTTTACACTGTGTGTGCGCACTTGTGTGTAATGTGAGTGGAAAAAAGATAAAAAATATACTTGTGGTCAAAATGTCCTCATGGTGAGTAGGAACATTAAGTTTTATAAAATTGTTTGTTTTGTTTTGTGTTTTTTGACTGGCATTATTAATGATGTACACATTTAT
>OMLP01046777.1:35390-45976 GCA_900302685.1 Spondyliosoma cantharus
TGTAAACTATCTCAAATATGGGGCTGCTGAAGAACTTTCACCTCTGAAAGTATCGAGGGGATAATGTGATGATACTGGGCGGCAATAGCTCAGTCCGTAGGGACTTGGCTTGGGAACTTGAAGGTCGCCGGTTCAAGTCCCACTCGGACCAAGAAAGAACGATGTGGACTGGCAGTTGGAGAATGCTAGTTCACATCCTGGGCATTGCCGAGGTGCCCTTGAGCAAGGCAACCAACACCTGTGTGTAATGTGAGTGGAAAAAAGAATTAAAAATATACTTGTGGTCAAAATGTCCTCATGGTGAGTAGGAACATTAAGTTTTATAAAATTGTTTGTTTTGTTTTGTTTTTTTGACTGGCATTATTAATGATGTACACATTTATCTAAACTATAAGGCGAGGCCATATGATCTTAAAATAATGTCACAATATATTAAGGGTATATTGCGGTAAACAAAATATGTCTAAATATTTTGAAATCTCCTCAGAAGTACTTCATAAATACTTGGACTGGGCAACAAAGTTGCAATATTACAATAGTTGTGAATTCATACATACAAATAGCACAGGGGACAAGATTTCCTCCAGGGTTGAAGTTTGTGTTTACCTTCACTTTTTATGTTGGTCGGGAAATAATACCAGGGAGCTTTGCTTTATCTTGTGGAGCCGTCGCCTTTATTTCACAGCGAAACTGCAGCCTATACTGTACTACTGTACATTAATTGCTCGGTCTACTACTGTTACCTCCTTCACTTTCCTTCTTCTCCCATTCATTCACTGTCCGCACGTGCGCACGCTCCCTCCCTCCCTCTCTCTCGCTCGCCCACTCACACCTTACGCGCACACACCTCATGCACCACCCTATTCCTGAAAGGGCTATGCCACTCTTACAGCGTTAGCCTCCGCGGGTCCTACCACTTCCGGATATTCGCCTACCCCCTTGGTTGTTTGGTACGACGCGTCAACGCAAATTATTCATGTTGACGAATTGACACGTCGTCCCAGCCCTAATAGTGAAACTATATGTTTAGAATATGTAGTATGGGTAATATAGTCGAAGGGCCCAGACATATCAGAGAAGTAATGGACACGAAGGCAGACTGTTGCATCGCCTCACGTCATCTTTGTCTCAGCCAAAGAGCTGCACTTGGAAGACACCACAAAGGATACAGCCGAGGGCCAACTAGCTTGCACGTTTTGCGCCTACGTGAAGGGAAATCCCTCTTTACTGATATACAAACTGCTATGATAAAGCAGCGTTTAGTGACATCACTCTTAATATAGCCACTTCTTATCGAGAACACGTCTAATGAAAAGTTTCAAATGGCAGAGGGGAAACTACAGTCAGTGGGCGAAGTCATGGACACTACAGTAACAGACTCAGGGGGCTTCTCTTTTCATTTGTCTTTCTCTTCTCATGCACTGATTCGTTTGACTGAACAGCCATTCAGAAGGATTTCCCTCACCAACAGGCCCACAGCTGATTGTACATGCTCAATCGATCTTAGAGATGTCAACAAATAAGTGCCAATTGTGCAGGTCACAACACAAAAACTAAGGACACAAATACTCATATATACTGCCTGGTGTGTCGGGGTCCTAATGCTGAATACTTTCGGATCTTTGAGATCACTGTTTAGGCATTCAGCACGTAAACCTTGTTATTGTGGTTAAATGCAAAGGAATTGCTACTTAACATTGAGCTTCATCATGATGTTGATTAAATTTGAGTAGCTGGTGTTTGTGAATGTCTCACTCCACATTTTCTACCAGAGAAGATGATTGGAGTGTAAATGGGAAAATAAGGCTGTTATCTCCATGCCTGTATTGTAAGTTAGACTCCATGAGCTTTCCAATTAGAACATCTGCACCCGAGGGCCCTGTTGTGGGTAATTGTTTTTAAGGATTGGCTAATACCCTGAAGACGGCTGTAATGGCACTGTATCTCTCCAGCATGAGCTCAAATTATTCTATTTACATTTACGGAAGCTGTTGTGTTGAGCTCAGAGATAAACGTTGTTTGTTGTACCAGAAATGCTTTTTTTTTTTCCTCTGAAGGCAAAGCTTTTATATCTATCCTCTGTCGCAGGGCACTTTGATGTTTGCTGCAGATTAATTAAATGTCTACCATTACAGCTGGAATTTATACGAGTGTCTGACATTCACATTGAGACTGAAATAAACATCCTAATTGAATTAAGCTCGTCACTCGCAACAGATTTTCCTCTGCACCTGATTTATATCTAAAAACAGCTGGCTGCAGTGATTCTGTTCTTTTTCTTGCGACACCTAGTCAGAGCTGCTTCTGTTGGTGATTATGTGATTTGTCAGGTACAAACACTCCTTGGCAGCTGTAGCCAGAACAGTTGATTCAGGGAACAATGCCTCTGTTTCCTTCTGCCACACTGTCTAGAACTTGTTTTCAGGCAAACCATTGCCTGAAACGTGAGTAACAGTGTGTTTGAGTTGCTGAAAGGTCAGCTGTCCGATGAGTTAAACAGGTAAGGTGTGAGTGTGCACAGCGGTTCCCCTTGACATTTATTGTTACAGGATTGTAAAGGGATTCTGGGTGCTGAATGGTAAAAACTTGTGCTACTGCAGCTTTTACCCAAAATGTGCTTGCCTATAAATCTACTTATGTCTGTTACCACAAAAGTTCCAGCCAGCCTGTATTATCCAACAATTGTATTTTTTAAATGCATATGTATTGCCATTTATGACGGCCAATAGGTAACAACAGATTAAAGTGTCAAAATGTTTGAGGTTATTTAGAAGTAATTACACATAGTTGACAAAATCTGCCTACAATTTCTTCATTGATTGCATAGTTGCATAGAGAAATAACAAGTTCATTTTTCACTCAGTCTTAACTCTTCCGTGACCATTGTTTTTGGATTCTCTCAAATATTAATATCAGTACATGCCTCAAAAATCCCATGTCAGAGGTCAGTAACAGTGAAGGGGCCACATTGTGTAATAGCTGGCAGGTGGCCACTGGGCTGCAACTAACAATTGTTTTCATTTTTGATTCATCTACATATTATTTTCATGATTAATCAGTTAATTGTTTAGTCTGTAACCTGCAACAGAGTGTCCTCAGCCTGTAGGGGATCCTCAGAGTTACTGCAAGCAGGCCGCCAAATTATTGTATGGTAATATATAAGATTAAATTCTGTCAAAAAGTTGAATGTGTCTGAAAATACACATGCATGAACATAGCATAGCATGAATCCAATGTATTATGAGCAAATTTATGATATCTTTAAATTATTATTTTTTTTACACCAGTTTGATCGTCGTGTAATGGCAAATTAGTCAGCAAATGATGAATTATTTAAATATATTGGCTGTATTTTTATCCCAGGTGTACGGACATTCTTGTGAACCACAATGGATTGTTTTGCAACTCATCGAGCAAGAGACTCTGACATACCCTCCACCTCAGAAACCACCAAAGAAATTGCAGAGTGTGAGGCTGACACGCCTAACATTAGCCATGCTACAGCTGCTGCTGACTTGTTTAAACATGGCACTGTAGGCAACCCTGCACATTATTTTAGGTCCAGTTTATTATGCAACAGAATTTCATACAGTATACATATGTAGTAGTGGGTCTTTTTTTGGGAGGCCCTTAGCCTGAATAACGTTGAAAAACCCTGGGTTTATAAAATTTAAAATACTAGAATAAATAAAATAAAGTTGATATGGACAACTCACATAACCCAGACTCAAAAATGACTTCATTCTTTTGTTAAGACTCTTTATTTACTATCATAAATGTCAAGGAAAAGCAGCAGATCCTTGCGTTTGAGAAGCCTGAACCAGTAGATGTTTGACATTTTTGCTTAAAAAACAATGAGATTAATCGATTTTCATCATAGTTAGCAAAAAATGTTTGTCTGACTTATCGATTAATCCACTGATCATTGCACTCCTAGTAGGGACTAGGGTTCAGGCATTTGCAATATGATAGATTTACACCATATAATGAAGTACTGTAAGAGAAACACAGATATATTGCTATATCTATGTAATGAGGAGGAAAAGCATGTACATCAACAGAGGTCTGCCCCGAATTTCTGGCAGCTCTGGAAGAGCAGCACTTGCCCCTCCCTCATTATCTCTACTGAGATGCCCTCGAGCAAGGCTCATAATATCCAACGACTCAAGTGTAACCAATAGATGATATCAGAGATAACAAGATTAATACAAAATGCCAGAGTTACAAAGTGCTTGACAATAAGTCACATATAGATAAGACTGTGTGAACTGTGATAAGGGAATTCCTACAAAAGGATGAAATTAGTTTTAGTGAATCCTCCCGGAGTAAAAAAGGTTTTTAGAAATTGTGCTATTTTGCTGACCAATCCTACATGCCTTATTGCTCCAAATAAAGCTGAGCATCTCTGACTACTTTCACGCAGTAAAGGTCATGTTCCTTAGGTTCCTTAGGGTCCTTACATAGTCAGAAATTTCATGACATTATTATTTTTCTCGACTTGTGATTTTGAGAAGTGTACGCCAGACAAATAGCGTTGTGGTAGAGATATTTTCTCTAAATTTGTTCTGTGCTTCAACATTATTGGCCTGACACTGTTCTTTCTGTGCCTCGGCTGTTGTTTCCTGCTCTGCTGTTATGTTTTCCTGACAGTTTTCCAGAGATCTTAGTCCTGTAAAACACAACAAAAAGTGACAGTCCATTAACACAGCTGACCATATTCCTTTTTCATTGCAAGGTTTAGCCATAGGTCAGCATTTGACAGTGGTTGTCGTCTTCATGTATACTCAGTAGCCTGGAGTGCCTCAAACTAAAAGCCATGGAGATATTCACAAGTATAGTTATACAACACTGTGTGAATGTGTTGTGAGAAGTAATTTTAAAGCCTGGTCTCGCCTCATGGAGTCCATCAGATCCATCAGTCTGGCCCACGGGACATTTTGTCTAGTGACACCCAGCTGTCCTGTTAGTCTGACAATGATGCCTGACACCTGAATCCCAAAGGTGCTTTGAAAGGTGTCACATGCAGGAAGGGAGGATTATGAATGTAACGCCCGTTTAAAAGACATTGACAGCCGTCTGCATGCCCGGCTGCCCCTTGTGAGCACACTGAATCCAGGAGTGTGTGTTTCTCAGCGGAGCAGTGCGGGGAAACTGCGCGATGATCCCCGTGCTCCCTGTCCCTGACAAACACAGCCCAGCAGTGAGGGAGAGAGGGCTGGCTGTGAGGAATAGGATTGCTTACTCAGGCTTTTCACATATATGAAAAGAGGAGGAAGGATCTGCAAGTAATCTGACCCATTTTTTTCCCGTTGTCTCGTGGCTGCGAGCTGGTGATGCAAGCAGTTTTCTATTTATGCTCTCTGCATCGGATTGATCTCACTATAAGGCAACGAGATGCGTCTCAGGGGAAGACTGGCCTGTTAATAGCCATTGTTTATCATCACCCGTACACACATGCATAAGCTTTTTTTTTTTCCTCACACAGAAATAGTATAGTAACATTATAGTATTTTTATCTGCATTGGAAAAAATATTTTGCAACCCCCTTGAGGATCGTCTGTAGATTTTTTATCTTCCTTCCCCATCTTTATCACAAACTTTATCTCTTGCACTGTTGTTATGTCCAGTGCATGTGGAGTGTTTTTTTTTTTTTCTTGGCAAGGAAATATTGAGTGTATCTTTGTGGTATATGCACTTTGTCAGCCTGACTCACATCTGATTGACAGTATACCCAGAATAACGTTAAGCGTCCTCAGATAACCTGTTACCGTCAGCTGAAAATGTTATGGCTATGTGGAAAAGGAAAAGCTGAAGACATCCAAAGTTTTGATCTAAAAGTGTGACGTCCAAGGCAACTAGTCCTGCTTTGGGCTCTTGAAGGTGTTTTACCTCTAATCCAAAAGGCTCCTGAATGAGCTAGTCCCTGGCCTACATACGAGAGTCTGCACAGACATACCCCAAATTCTTAGCAGTGCTGCAGTGTGCACCATTGATCTCGTGTCCAGAAAGAGAAAGGTCTGAGGTTTAATGTCAGTGGGCGTTCAGACTGAAAATAGAAGTCTGTTAAAGCAACACAGGGGGGTTGCATTGGTGTGGGCCAGTTCTTCAGGTACCAAGCAGAATATGAAATGTGATACAGGTTGTACACTTCGAGTTATACATCCTTGCTGCTGCTATTTCAATTATTCATTCCAATGGAAAAGTTCAGATTATTGGACTTGTTCAAATAATAAAAGAATAAGCCAGGCCAGAATCAAAACAAAAAATAAACCTTCCTTATAGCTGCTTCAACAAAAATATCTCTCATTTTGAATATCAAACTGTTTTCACAACTTTTTATCAAAACACTTCCATGCTTCACCCACAGCTGATTGAAGAGCCTGAGTGTGGCCTTGGCATCGGGCTCAATATTGACAAATAGATTACCATTAGGTTTGTTCCTGGACAGCTGCCAACAATGCAGGTATGAAGAGAAGAGTACCTCATTAGGAGCCACCTCGTCATAGTGGGGCAATTAGTCGGCTTGGGAGAAAATGCTTTGAGCTCAGACACTGCTCAGTTCTCTCCACCCACTGCATGGACTGATGAGGAGAACAGGGGTGGTGGGAAGGTGGGAGTATCAAAGTAGTCATGGTTTTATGGCAGCTTTGTTGGAAAACCTTCATGTTAACATTCAGAAAGCTTTTTCACTTCAACCATGATTTCATCCATGAATTTTATTTGAACACCAGTATTTTAGTTGCTGCTAGTGTTAGTACCACGTGGTACCATATATACCTCATTTTAATTCGCCTCTGTAATCTATACTTTATTCAAGATCATTCGAATTATTGTCTCTCACCACTGCCTCTCTCACATTATCTCTTAGATGAGAGGTTTAAAATTCTGTTTCATTCATATCCAGTCAAACAGTATCCTGCTGAGCTTTCTACCTCAGCAGGTATCCTGCTTCAGAGTCGAGCAGATCTGAGTATTAAAGCTGTAAATCAGCGCTGTAATTACCCAAAGTATGAATTCATGGACAACCTTGAAGAGACAATAGGTATACACTACCTCTCTGACCAAGATGTGAACGTTGTCATCCTTAAAGGAATGACCTTTCTCATTCAGATTGAAGCGGGCGGCAGAGTCTTGACCTGACCTTGACATCAGCATTGTTTTGTCTGAGTCCAGTGTTATTTCTCTTGCCTTGTTTTTGATGTGGTGTGAAGTGTTACCAACCAGTGGAGCTAGGGGTGCTTGGATATGTTCTAGGTAACTGAGTTGATGCTGCTGCTGATGGGTCGGAGTGGTGCTCCTTCCATCCTTGTCAGGACATCTTAAGATCTGCTGCTTCAGTTTGATGAACAGTTCTTAAATATATTTATTGTAAGTCACCCAGCATTATCAAAATGCAGTACTCGATTGCTTGCATGCACCTTTAAAATCCCACTCGCACAATCTTCAGAATCCTTTTAACATGTCCAGCCTTCTTCTGTCAGGCACACTTCCCATTGTTTTAGTGACTTTGATCTTGGCCTTTACAACGTTTTAACTCTTCGCTTTTCCAACTGACTTCCAACATGTGACCACAGAGTCACTCTCCCGAAAGAACAATCAATGAATCAAGTGAAGTGTTAATTTTCTGCTAATGCGCATTAAATACTTTGTGTGATATTCGAATTTGTGTGCCAGGGTTAGAGGTTCACTGCCATCAAAGGCACTGATGCAAAAAAAATGCTGTTTGATAGTCGCATTATATTTTCCACTCTACTATTTTGAATTTTATACCTTGGCCCTGCTTGCATTTTTCACCTGTCATTGTGGGCTTGCTCGAGTAGGCTTTAATATTTGGGAGATACGAGAAGGAAAGCAGACAGCAGGGGGAACAGAGTTGTTTGCAAAGCTCTGCTAGAGTGTAGAAATGGATAACCCCAAATCAAAAACTAATCTCAAATATTTTATGAGCAGGGACCCTCTGAGCTTATAAATGAATTAAGCAGCTTTGGAACTGGTCCAAACAGAACTTCCTCTAAAAAAAACAAAAAAAAAAAAACTTTAAACCTTACCATTGAATGTCCAAACAATTTGTCATTCCCACCCTTTCTCAAGGCCAGTGCAGACATTTTATGGTTGTTTATGAGTGTGGATCAAGCCTGAGGCCTCTTCTTTATGGGAAAATGGCTTTAACTAATGTCCTACCTTGCCGGTCTGTAAAAAGAATGGAGGCATATACTTTTTGTTCCCCTACTCTTTGAACCAACTCCAGAGTTCTGAGCCAAAATTTGTCTCGAGTGTCTGTGAAAAGATTCCTGCAGCCTTGTCAAAACCAGTGCTGCCAGTAAGCAAACAGAGAAAAGAAGTAGCTCCTATGAAAGGATGCCTGGGGGCTTTAATCTGATTCTGCTGCCAGTGGCTGAGCCAGAGATTAGGTTGGTTTGATGCATACATGGGTGACTGGGGAGATATAAATGACACTGACAGTGAATCACCCGGTTGACATGCTGCATCACACCTTTGTCACACTTGTTAGTCTGGGGTGCTGCTGTTAGCAAGGCATTTCTTTCTATATATTGTCTATGTTCTAATAAAACTGTCACATTAATTTACTTTTATTTTATGTGAAAAGTCTATTTACTGTTTTACCCTCTGATAGAGCAGGTATCAAACCTATATATCTTTATATAATCGATGTCAATTTTACATTCACAGTTTATAGTGATTATATCAAGGCCACAATTCAGGCAAAACCCAAATCTCTAGGTAACCTCAACACAATGCCTAGTTTAGTCTGAGGAATAGTAAATCTATGTATGACAACCATATTACAGTGGAAAGCCATTAGTAGTCCATAAAGTTCTTACCATTGAATTAAACACAAGCCACACCGGTTTAAGCCTCGTGTTTGAGAAATGGCCGTCACCATTAAAGTTGCATGAGATAGACTTTCCTATTATTCTTTTACGAGCCACACAATACAACCAACATCAAATACAGGTTAGTGGCCAAAGGAATAAATCGAACTCCATTTTCTTGTATGGTACGACCGAAGGCATTGAGTGTTTACATGTGTTTTTGAGTAGAGTGTCTTGAACAATTTTAGTACGCTTTTTGTTTTTAAGCTCTTTGTTTTGGTTTTACTGCCCCCAGCTTCACTCTTCTGTTTCACTGTCACTACTTTCATTAACTCTTTACTGGACATAGCAGATGGCTGCCAAAAAAAGAACAAATAAAGCTGTCCATAACCACTGTACTCTTCCTGCCCAGCATCAAATGGCATAAAGTCAAAGTTAGGGGCTTCTCGGTGAGCACACTTAGTTATTTAGTAGCTAAAGTAATGGATATATCCCTCAGGAGTTGGTGGAGACCAAAACAGAGCTAAAGGGAGATGAATACTTGATCTGCATTTGTTGAGTGGCAGTTTTGTAAATCTTTGCTAACACCAGCTTTAAAAGGTGACATGTCAGTGTTTACAACTTACAGCTTGTTCCTCTACCCCCAGGTGGCCAACAAAAATCAAGCAAATCTGCTTTATTTTGGGGGCATAGACAGGGCTTACCTGTGGCCGAACAGTGTCCCACGAGCTGATTATGCAGGGATGAATGATCAGCAAGAGATGTGACTGTTGAAAATACATAACAATGGCGGCTCCTCAAGAGGTTAGCATAGATGCTGCTATCGCATCAGTTACATCAGAATTAGAGAATTTATTGAATTGGAAGAAGAGCAAAGAACAGCACCGAAGGCTTTTCTCGATGGAAAATGTGTTTTCACTGTCCTTCTCAAATGGATTTGGTTACGAGTTTGATTGACCAACTGGCTCCGCTGGTGGTGGCCCTCTGCTACTGTTGATCTGATTTGTTGAGATGGATGGTTTGTCCAATCAACTGCCGACTGTTATTTGAAAATGCCTGCCCTTTTCCAAACAGTTTCTAGTGGCTCCTTTCCAGATGGTTCTCTGCAGCAAACCATCTGGGGCATCAGGTTAAGCTAGGGCTGCGGAGCCAAAGAACATGTCAACTTCATAAAATTTGATTTTTGTATTGAGTATGTGAGTATTGTTTTAAGATTAAAAGACAGATAATGGGAAATTATCCTTAAGTAGCTGACCATATACTGTACTCCAAGTAGGGCAAAGCAGTAATTAACCAGCTCTTCCACATAGCCAGAGCTGCTGAAGATCTGTTATTTACAGCTGTGCACAATGATGGTCCCATGCAAACTGAATCTTCCCACAATGAACATCCTGCCTAAAATATTTGTCAACACGTATTTGTCACAAGCGTAACTTAAAAGCAGGCAACCTCAAAAAGCTTCAGTCATTGTTTGAGTGCTTTATTGTTGCGCCATCATGCATCTCTGTCTCCCTTTTCCTTGCAACACTGCTGAAAGTCAGAGAGTTTTTGAACGTTGCTAAGCAAAAGTGACACATCCCTCATAAATCCTCCTCTCCCCCACAACAGCGCCTATCTCTTTTATCCTCCTGTTTGTCAGTTTTCATAGTAATATAATATAACGAGGGCCAGTGAAAGATAACGTCTGTATAAAAACAATCGTCTAACTGCACCGCTTATCGGCTCACTGCATATGGAGCTGTTGAATGCACG
>OMLP01046780.1:19245-33919 GCA_900302685.1 Spondyliosoma cantharus
GGCCCCATCCGACCCCGCCCCCGCCCCACCTACTCTACTGTCCATATGGAAGAGAACAGAGGGGATATGACCTGAGGAGTAGACCAGAGATAATGTGGTGGTGCACCAGAAAATAAAAAGTGCCACTGTAATAGAAAATAAAATTAAACCACACATATGTATGAATGGGAATGAGTGGCATTTGTGGCTCGTGGTCTATTGTTTTGTTTGTTTTTTCGTCGCTCTCGGGGTTGATTACCTGGGATTGGGTAGTGCACAGCCCCACAGGTGTTGCTTTAGAGTCTGCACCCAGCCAATATCTCGGATTGGCTGGCAGAGTTGTATGTAGTGGTACTGTTTTAGCACAACCCTTCAAATGAATCAGAATGTCACTCATTAGCACACGACAAATTGGACACAGCATCATCCAAATGTGACATCCTCAAATACTCTATGACACAAGTATGAGATAGAACAATGTGATCTCAGCAAACACACATCTGTGGGTGTTTTTTTTTCTTTTTTTTGCACAGAGGAGCATCATTCGCACATAAACTAGAAGCCTAAAACGCACATGACATCTTATTCTGGAATAAGTTTCTGGACATCCTTTTACATGCATATTGCCCTGCAAATCAAAGAGTTCTTGGAATATATTGGAGAAAGGATGCAAGAATAATATATTCTTCAGTTCTCGCGTGAGGGCAACATGCACAACCTGCACAGGATGTCAGAGCTCATGCCAGAATGGGGCACAATCTTGGATAAGCATAGAAAGAAACTGTGAGAGCAAAATTCTCTTCCATGTGGATTTATGTAATGTCATCTGTCTCACAATGACAAAGACTGGGACAGGAGGAAACGCTGACAGATACCTGCAACCGCCAATCTTTCATTCTTCTTAACAAAAAAAATAAAAGCAAGAAGACACTGCTTTTTCTGCTTTTTGCATTTATTTGTAATGTTTCATTTAATATGAGCAAGCAGATAGAAACACAAGCACGTCACAGTCATTATTTTTTTGTTTGCCCAAGACATAACCTTCTTTACCAGACTTTCTATCCTTATTGGCCTAATAATCACAAAGCTAGCACAGGGTGTGTGTGGTGTGCTCAGCACTGTTTACATTACTGCCCCTATGAGCCCCCACCCCTGTGTTACATGACAAAGGGTCCCCCAACCAAAGGCTGCAAAATGCGAATGAGTCGGGCCATCATTCCTGATGGGGCACGTGCTCAGCTTGGATAGACATGGTGGCAGTGGTGATGGATGCTGTCTCACACACCACACATAATAGAGACAGCGCAGTCATCCACTCAGAATGGAGGGAAGGATGCTGAGCAGCAGCGCTAATGAGGACAGTGAGGCATGTGAGGGGGGTGGAGCACGATGATGGGTCGACCCATGACAGGACTGTACAGTGCTCTTCTAATCCAAAAACAAAGACTTGAAAAAGTCTCTCTCTATATAGATTTATCTGCTAAAACTCAAGAGAAAGCACCTGGATGCTTTGGACCAAGTGCAGCCCAAGCCAACATGTAGCCCTGCTATAATATATAGACAGATATAAGCTATATATACACAAGGGTGGTTATAATCAGTTTGAACAGATAACAGGTACAATACAACTTACTTTATGTTCCCTTTTTCTTCAACACATCTCACTGATGAAATCTGGATTCAACCAGGATTTTAAAAAATGAGTTTTTACAGCTTATTTTGGTTTTGTTTTGCTCAACAAACACAGAACCACCATGTTGAACTTGCTAAGTACATCCAGTGTTGAATCAACTTTTTTAAAACATACTCAACTTCATCAAAGCAACATCGCTGTCTTACTTTTGGCCTGGACTCGACGCAAATCTAGCAGAACAACATGGAGTCAAAAACAGAGAGGGATGAACGTGGAGTCCAAAACGCAAGCAGTTACATATTACATTGCTGGGCCCTTATCATAATGCATTAAAGTTGAAGTTCACCCAAAAATGAAAATTCAATAATTTTCTACTCACCCTCCTTCACAGCAAAACAGCATTGCAGCTTTCTCCTAAACAACTGAAGTATCTTGGGAGTTGTTTTAAAATAAAATGAAAAAAAAAAAATGAAGAAAATAAATAAATATGAAAATGGCTCCTTACAGCTCATCCAGTGTAATCCAAATCTCTGGAAGCCCACAGATCAGAAATTGATTTTGAAAATAATTTATTTCGACCCTTTTTAAACTTAAATCTTTACCATAGCCGCTAAGCGAAACGTGTTAGCGTGTACTCACTACTCACGGAGGGTGTAAATAACATCTTTTCAAACCTATTTGGGATCTCAGGGCTTCCAGAGACTTGGATTACATATTACATTACTTTATGGAGCCATTTACTGATTGGAGCCCCCATTTA
This sequence comes from Spondyliosoma cantharus, assembly GCA_900302685.1. NCBI lineage: Eukaryota > Metazoa > Chordata > Actinopteri > Spariformes > Sparidae > Spondyliosoma > Spondyliosoma cantharus. The sequence continues at coordinate 21,618 of OMLP01046780.1, forward strand.
CTTCAGTTGTTTAGGAGAATGCTGCAGCGCTGTTTTCCTGTGAAGCTTCAGAAATGTTTTCTGGACAACGAAAACGACTTTCCAACTGCATGAGGCTCAGTAGATGATGACAGAATTTTTAATTTTGGGTGAACTGTCCTTTAAAATAGCAGATGGTATTAACAGATACAACGTATCTATAAAGAAAGTTTTTATTCTTTTAAACAAATTGCACGCGGCAGTGGATTCTTCCTCTTATTTATTTGGAATGTGGGTCTGTGCTTCATCTATAGGGCTCCTTCTCTAAATGTAAAAGTGCTGTTAAGCAGCAGTACGAGCCGTCTGCTGTTGTCACGTGGCAGTCTGATCACATTGGTCACGGTCACCCTCGGAAGGGTGCGAATAAAAAAAAGAAAAAGAAAAAAAAAAGCCCAAATTAGGTTTGAGTTTGAATGCATGCTATTTAAATTGCATATCTGCTGTGTGGCTGTGCTGAGGGCTCAGTGTTGTTAACAAAGACTACATTGGAGGTGATTACGCTTAGTTATGGTTATAGAGATTGACAGCTCTGTAGGCTGCGGGCCTGGCAGACATGAGACAACCTGAACCAGTCAACACAATGTTTTCCTGCTCCACTGAACTCATCTCTCTCTGATTCTGAGAAATATTGTTACTCTAATGTAAAATGTCGTTCTGCCTGCATGACAGTGTTACCTAATTCGGTGGGAATACTCATCTGCTATGCAAATGACTGGTGTTTAATGCATAATCAGTTTAGTGTGACCCAGATGGTTAGTTGGCAACAAATTGGGTGTTACAAAATAGCCTTGAGTGAATTAAAATACCACTGTATGTATGAATGGGTTTCACATGAACGGAGCAAATGCTGAATGCGAGAACAGGGTGTTTATCTTTAGATGAACAGGTTTATGTAGCCAACAACAGTTCAAAATGAGACACCGCATTACAAATCACATTTAACAAAGCGTTGTGACATTGCCCAACAAAGACTTTGAGCCCTGTCAGCTCTACCATGAACAGAGAACAGCAGCAGAAATGACAAAGCAGGTACAGAACAAGCTGTGGATCACACACTCATGAGTAACCAAGCGGGACTTTTATCAAAGATTTTCAGATTTCCTGTGAATTTAGCAAGTGCAGAAACCGTATCCAAAGTGCCAATTCGATTATCCTTTCCCCAAAAAACAAAAAGAAGGAGAAAAAAATCCTTGATAAACTCAACAAAGCAATCTGCTCAGTTGATCAAAGCCAACCTGTCAGATTTGCTTGTCGTTGGGCCCATGCAACAAGAGCCATCCATTGGCTAGCCAGGCAGCCAGTAGCCATGGCAACCTGGAGATGGAGGCGAGCAGAGTGGGGGTGGTGGGTGGCATCAAATGGCGGAGGGAGAGGATGCTCCCGCCCACTCCTTACTATAGTGATCTAGTATAGCGTGAGAAAGGGAGGAGCAATGTCATGTCTAAACCCGAACATATTATTTTATTATTATTACTGTACAAACGTAGCCCAGAGGTAGTGAGAGAGGACAGAGAAGAACAATGAGTGCATACTGAGAGACTGAACAAAGAAGGGAAGAAGAAGAAAGAGACTGGAGGGGGAAACAGAGGGAAAGATGAGAATAAAGATGAGAACCATAATTAATTTTGCAGCCTCTGTGTTTGCTTTCCCCCAAAAAATAAGAAAAGAAGGAGAAGTAGTGCTAAATGATTTTTACTCTTTTGCCTCAGCCAGTTTGTTGTTCATCTCTTTACTTTTCTCCTTGTCCCCCACAGCTGGCCGGTTCTCGGGCTGGTTCTCTGAGGCCGTCTTCTTGGAGCCCCTCAGTGCGCCGCTCTGCTTATCTTTGGCTTTCTTCCCTGGCTTGCCCTGGCCAGATGATGTGGCTCCAGACTTTCTGGGTTTAGAGCGGGCACTATACCTGTCAACCTAAGGATGTCGGACAGTGGAAGTGAGAATCCTGAGCTGAAATGACTCAGTAATAGCTAAAACTGTGCTGTGCATTGAGATGAACATGGCAAGAATTTCTCAATGTTACAGTAATGTAAACAGCTCCCCCCCATAAATTATTTTCAATTCATTCTTCAGAGTTAGAAAGGTGCATTCTCACCTGATTGATGGGGTCTATGTAAGGCTCGCTGTACAAACTGCGTATCCTCCTCCTCTCCAGGCCCTTGTTGTCAGCAGACCGCAGAGGGACTTGCCCCTTGAAGGTGGCGCTGTAGCTGGTCTCTAGGCTGGTCTTCTCATCTGGGGGCAGGTACTGGGACTTGGCCCGGATCATCTTTGTTGGCTTCACATCTCTGTAAGCCTTGTACTCAGTTCTGTGTGGAAAGAAGCAGGTCAGCTCTCAGTAAAAAAACACACAATGTTGTAGAACTTTAAACCCCTTCAATAATGATTTCTACCCGTCATCATCAGGAAATTTGTTACCACTTATATTTACATTTGTTGTGAAAGGACGGCCCCTAGTGGTCATAGTAATTATTACGGCAACAAAGGATGATGGCAGGTGAAGTAGGGGTTACTGTTATAGTACAATGAAGGTCCAGAATGCCCTGATGTCTTGGGAACAGTGATATATGTAATTTTGGGGTGTCACTGGCAATCTGTAATGTGTTGCTATGTCAGTGCACAGTAAGAGTGGAAATTATCTTCTAAAAATGCTCCTGATAAACACTAGAATACTTTTAACATAAATCTTTCAAGTTAAAGGAATAGTTTGACATTTTTGGAAATATATTCATTTGCCATCAGGGTTAGACTAGAAGATCAATAACCAACTCATGTCAGCTTAGAATAAAGTCTGAAAGTCTGTAAACAGCTAGCTTGGATGTCCAAACCTTGTCAAGTTGACACAAGACTCCAGGGAGCCAGTTTAACTACTTCGCCTTTGGACAGTGACATGCTAGCTGCTTCCCCTTGTTTCCAGTCGTTATGCTACACTAAGATACTCAGCTGCTGACTGCTATTCATATTTAGTGTACAGAAATGACAGTAGTATCAATCTTCTCACCTAACTCTTGGCAAGAAAGCAAAAAGCATGTTTCCTGAATGCCTGATTATTCCTTATAATACAGATGAATCTGTTTGTTATTGTTATCCAATAAAAGACCACTGGTACTGACTCCAGCCACAGTCTGTTCACCCTGCTGCCATCTGTAAAAGATACAGAAGTATCTGCTGCCATACCACCAGACTACAGAGCAGCTTCTTTCCTCAGGCTGTGAGACCCCTCAATTCATCCAACATAAAAAATAGCTTTGCTTTTTTAATCTTGAGTAGCATAAAGGGACTTCAACTCACATTTCATTCTACAAACCTGGTGTTGTAAAAAGGCTATTAAAGACACCCTTCTCTCAGTTTTTCACAATATATACTACTAACTATTAGAGCCCGACTGATTTATCAGAGGCATTTTCAAAACTATCAGTATCGGCATTTATACTGGCCGATAAATAAATATTTGAATAATTAAATAAAAACGGACGAAACACCCTCCAACCATGTTATGAGTGTTGGCACCAGAGGGCACTCTCCAACAGACAGAGTCTATGCCACCTGATTGACGTACAGGACGACCACTCAGAGATCTTCTTGTGGGGTCACGCGTCACCATGCATGCGCAGAAGCGCTAGCTACTGCAAAACACAAGCGAGCTAAGTGTCCTGGTTAGCGGCTTCAATTGATATCAACAAAGGGATACAAAAACATGTGCACTGATCTGTCAAACTACCATCGCTATTCCGAAGAAGGGGAATGTTGAGAGGCACTTTCAAACTGTTCATAAAAAGTATGACACTGAAGAGCGAGCTGAGGCCAACACCGAAGCATCGTTATGGATAAGTCACTCTATCACGCCAGAGGACGCTAGCGTGAATATTGCCGCTTCTCAATCCGTAGCAAAAGTGTTTTTTTTCTGTTGTAAAACGAAAGACAAGTTGTCACTACAAGCTCTGGGGCTGTGCTACTAACTTAGACTAAAGGCTGCACACCTGAACAACTGGCTCCGTGAACTCACCTTTCTCTGCTGATCAGCTGAGCCTAGCAATGTTAACAGCTGTTAGCCTCGTTGATCAGCTGTTAGCCTAGCAACGCTAACTTTCAAACCGATGTAACTACGCAATAATTTGTGGGCTGTCCATCATTGCTCAGTTGGTCCTCCCTCCACCACAACCTGCTGTGGTCTCTCCCGGCTCGCGGTGATGTTGGATGGTCCTGCGGACGCAAGTCTGTTGATACCGACAGTGTTATTCCCTCTGTGCGGACTGACAGGCGCTCCATTTATTCTTTGTTTTGTTTGTTCCACTTTGTTAAGTGCTAAGATGATAAAAGAGGCCTTTGTTGAGGCAGCTGACTCCTTGTTTCAGGATTTTAAAAACAAACTACAAATATTATCATCAATCAAGGCTCTTCAGCTATCAAGAAGTACAGTTACCGAGCGCTGTTAAGTAATGGCCGAGGATTTGACACAGCAGCTTTGGAGAGACATTGCAGATTTTCAAAAGAATATATATATTGGCCGATATATCGGAATATCGCATTTTTAAATCACCAAATATTTGTATGGGTATCAGCCTTAAAAATCCTTTATCGGTCGGGCTCTACTAATTATACTGGTTCATTGTACATTTTGTACAATGTTTTGCATATTTTACGAGTGCTAGTTTTTGTTTTGCAGCTGATATCCCTGCTATAATTATCCCTAGATGCAAATTAGTGATGCATCTCTATATTGTCTTTGTAGGTGTGTATATTGCTTTATTATGTTGGTGTGTATACTGAAAAAACATCTTTGTTGGAACATCATAAAAAAAAAGACATCACTTTTAACGTGGCATGACACCAACATTGTAATCCCTGTCTACAGGAAAAATGTAAGGCGAAGTGGTGCATTACTACTGTAGAGGGGAGTATGTCAGGGGTACTGTAGGTGGGAGGAGGTCTGCAGCACAGTCTGATTGTGTGATACTCTGTAGTCCTCACACAGCAGTTCTGAAGAAGGTCAGCAGCGTGGCGTTCACACAGAGCAGGCTGGCCTGCAGCATGTGCTCTGTATCCGCCTCCTGCCATTTAAAGACCAATAGATACAGTCACTGTACCGCAGAGGACAACCACTGCAGCTTAATACCAGGTGAATTTTAACGCTGTTTAATATATCACACTGCATCACTCCCTCTTTCTCTATCTCTCTCTCTCTTCATCATTTACAATTTCTATTTTTCTCTGCAGTGTACCGTATCCCCTCAGCATTACTCATTTATCTATTCATTTGGAGCGGACCACCATATGTTACAGATTGAGACAGTGCATCTATCGACACCATCTCCCTCGTAGAGCTGCAACTAAGAGTTACTTTCAATGCCGTTTGTTCCAGAATATGTTTGAAAATAGCACACTAAAAAATGAAAAGCCTATCACAATTTCCTCATCACCAAGGTAATGTCATTAAATTGCTTGTTTCGTCAAAACCAACACTCAAGACTAAAGATGTTAAGTTCATCAACAGTATGTTTTTAGACATAAAAACAAAGAAAAGCAACAAAACCTAACTGCGGAAAAGCTGGACCCAGAGAATATTTGGCCTTTGCTTTGAATGTTAACGTCTCACTAATCTTTATGTAAGGGTCATCAGGTAATGCAAATTTACCATACAAACCTAATGTCTGAGGAGGAAGCTTATGCTCTTCTTTCACAGCCAGAAACAAACAAATACATTTGCTATTTGGATGCAGATGTTCTTTGCACCATTGTGCAAACAATAAACAATATGTCAACATATAACTCCAAATGACTTGGCTACCAGTAATATAAAAATGGTTAAAAACTGGCATTAATCAACAAGAAAAGAAGATTTATGTACACCAACACACATTTCAAAATTGGGCCATCGAAAATTGTTTTTATAACCTATTGCTTCTGGACGCCACAATGCGTCAGCTAATTACAAAGGGAAAAAAAGAAAGCTCTCTGATTAAGGCCAGTCAGATGACACCTATCAGTCATCCCCTGTGGCTCCAGTGGAGTGACAAACACATACACTCTCCAACCTCCAACGCAGAACAACTGTAGCCAAGGCTCAGTGAAAAGTCTCCATTCCTCGTGCAAGTAAAGAAAAGCACTATATTTGGCAATACCACTTAGTGCAGACAGAGGCCCAGACAAGGCCAGGCTGCTGTACTATAGCCTCATTAGAACAATTTGTAAGCCCAGGTCGTATGAAAAGGCATCAAATCAATAACGGGCAGTTATGGAAAACAGCCTTGGAGAGCGTGTGATCCTGCTTAATGTACTGTTAATGCATGTGGCAAGGACAGGCACAATGATTTTACATCTTTTAATGTACTACACTGAGGGGAGTGTTACGAGACAGAGCTGAGCTGTCTGACGTTGCATCGCAATGGGAAAGCAGGGTTGTGACCTCAGGTGTTCCTGTGGTGCGTTATCATGGGACAGCATGTGGTAGTGAAATGATAAACAACAACAGGTCATGCGTAGGTTACAGCCCTTAGACCTAATATTTATAATTATTTGGTTGTTTGGTCGTCACTGCAGGCAGCGGGGCTCAGCTCAAGCCTACTTACTAGCCTACTAGAGTGATCGCCGCTTCTAAGACTTACAGTGGCTTCGGGGAGGGGTGTGGCAGGAGAGGAGCAAGAGAGAATTGGACCAGCAGCATGCACAAATGGTGTGTAGGGATGGAACATTTTTACTTACTACATGTTACTTGGTGAGACAGACCAAGGCTATTGAAGTGAGTTTTATTTTGTTCATGTCCAGTTTGAATGAAGTGTGTTGTACGAACAGTTGACGAGACAATTGAGCTTAGTTCAGTAAGAGAGATAAACCTGAATTCAGAAGGTGTACAGCTGCACTTTTCCTTTTGATAAGGAAATAGATGTTTGAGTATTTTCTTTCTTGACATTCTTGATGTATTTTTGTGAGTTTATTTTGTTCATATATATCTATATATCTATATATATATATATATATGAGAGCTAAGAGAACTTGTAAAATATAACTGATACAAAGTGGTAAAGGGGAGACAAGATGGGCTGGAGCTAGCTGGTTAGCATGCTAACTTCAGTAAACACCTCTGCAACACAACACATAGACCTCTTTGACAGCATCAACACTGTTTTGTCTTCATATTCTGTTGATAATGTTAGTTCATTTTCTGAATGCTTTAAACTAAAATGATGTCCATATCTTCCAAATTGCAAATTTAATTCATAAACAGACTGTCCCTAAAACCATTCTGCTAACATTGCTATAAATATATTTTTTTATGATGTGTTACAGAAGTTGCTCAAGTATTAAATCTAACCTTTGTGAATGAGACAACTGACTTTTACAAATCATTTAACAGATTTTCGATCAAAGATGAACACAACAAAACTTTCCTCTTTACAACGATATAATTGGTTCCCGTTAATCTCAATTTAAATTTGCTGCTCATGTATTAAACAAAACTGAGACATTCACTGTCAATTTAGCATAATGTGATAAACAGACTATTTATGATCTAAAGGCTGGTGACAGGGACATGGCTGGTGAATACAGAAATCCCTCCAGTGGTGCAGAGGAGAGGTGGAAATCACACAGGGAATGAGAGGTTACATAACAGGACTGAAGTCCACTTTCAATTCTTGACTGGACTAAGAAGCCACGATGCAAAGACAGGTTATACAACAATGTCCAAGGCCAAGGGTATAAAGCACTCATATGACACCACAGGGTGCGCATGGGTATGTGAGAGAGACAGAGAAAGAGACAGATTGTGAGAGCACACAGGGTTCACAGTGTGAAACACCGGTCTGTACAGTAACATTGCTACTATTCATAGACATATGACTGTGCAACAATCAAGCCAGTGTCTCTGTGGTCAGGGTGTACTTGGTACTTGTTTAAAAATCCAGTCAGTAGGCATCTTCGGTTCTGCTGTCACTCAGAGAGCTTTTGGACACATCATGAGAGGGAAAACGCAACAGTGTGACGTTCACATGAGGCTGTTCCCTTCAGCGCAGGAAATATTCTCAGTGTTCTGTGCCACAGGAGGTGGTTAATGTTGGACACAAGCAGTTTACTGTGCAGTGCAGACACTTTATGAGTGTACTTGGTAAACGTTTTTCCTTAAGTACTTACACCACCTTGCACTACTCTTCTTCAGTATTATGGCTGCAACTTTTTCAACTATTTCAATTGTCGATACATCTATTGATTATTTTCTTTATTGATTGATTAGTTGTTTGGTCTACAAAATGCCAGAAAATTATGAAAAAAATGTCCATCAGTGTTTCCCAAATCGCAAAGATGACGTCTCAAAACGTCTTGCTTTGTCCACAAACCAAAGATATTCAGTTTACTGTTACAGAGGAGGAAATAAATCAGAGAATATTAACACTTGAGAAGCTGGAGTCAGATAATTTTCAACAATTTTCCTTTAAAACATGACTGTAATCGATATCGATTTCCAAAATAGATGGCGATTAATGTAATAGTTAATGATTTATTAAATAATTATACTCTATCCAGTGCACCGAGCTTTAATCACCAGGTTTTCAGTCATCTTGCCTTCATCAGGATTTCTGAGTTTTTTTCTGGTTTCCTTTGCAGTCTATTAATCAGTCATGTGACTTAGATCACCATAAATAATACAGTAATTATACAATACAGCAAAAGAATCATCTTTTAAATACATGTTGTACAAAATACACTATTTGCTCCTTGCGGATACAGAAATTTAAAAGACAGTACTACAAAAAGAATTTCATAATATTTAGCAAATTCAACCTTTCAGTGGGTAAAAAGGTTGAATCCAAATTCTCGCATTTTTGTGCAATGCAGCGAATTCTGTAATCTTTTCACCTTCAAGAATACAATATACTCAAGTCTCTTCCATCTCTTTATATCTATGGATGACCCTTACTAATGTAAACACTTACTTATGTAAAAGTCAATCTGTGGATGACCTGTCCATCTATTAACTACATTTAACCGGAACAACCTCTGACACCACTCTGATGAGGGCAAGTCGGTGAAAATGTTTGGTAAAGAACGTGTGGTGCACTGGAGAGGGGTTGTGAGAAGTGTTTTAATTCTGATGGACTTTTATACTAAGGCTGACACCGGTTTGCACCTCGCTGTGTTTGTGTGCTGGACCACAATCTTAAGAGTACTTAACCACAGAAGCACGGTGAGGAACCTAGAGTGTAGCTAAGGATAATTTTTCAGAGGCATACACTGTGTCGTAAGTTTATTTTTCATATTTCGTCATTGCAACAACTGTGCAGTACTCCAAATGTAATGAAAGGTTCAATATAATCCACCCTAAGGCTGCAGCGAATGATTCATCTGCCAAATATCTTCTTGATTTATCATTTGATTAAAGAAACATGCTGATCACAATTGCCTAAAGCCTACGGCAACATCATCTTTTTGCCAACCAATTCTCAAAAAACTAGAGATAGTTACTCCATTGCAATAGATGGAGAAAAGCAGGCAAATCCCTATTTTTGAGAAACTAAAATTTTCAAACACATTTCAATAAGCCAACTCTTCTATTACTATTTTTCTGTCTCTGAATTTTCACTGCTTTGTTATTTGGGGGGATTTTGTTCAGTTCTGTGCATCACTGTGGCCCAGACACTGTTTTATACTGCCTGATATTTCTTGCTGTATGACTAAAGCTGCTTTGGACAGCTGACCCTGCTGACCCGCTGTGGCGAAGGGGATGTGCAGAGAAAGTCCTCATCGCTGCAACCGAACACTGGCACTGACAGGGGTGGAAGGACGCCAGGGTACAGCACTGCTGAGGTTCATGCAACCCTGCTCTAACATGCTGCAATCTGGATCGCTCTCCCTTGGTGAGCGATAGGAGAAAAACTCTAAAAACAAAATGCCTGCACTTGTGGGCTCAAACAGCGTCGAGTGTACAGGTTACCCTACAGTTAAAAGTGTGATGACAGGTTATTGGCAGGCAGCAGAAAACAAGCAGGGATTAGAGTAAATACAAGTCAGATCAAATTTACTTAAGTAAAGGATTCCCATTGACGAAGAAATTTAACTGTGTTTTAAAACCCCAAATCAATAAAGTGAACCAAGCTTTTTATTGTAAGCAGCTCTCAGGAATGCTGAAGGGCTGCTGTAAAAATACTGCAATGCCAAATAAAGTGCACCACACAACATACTAGGGCCAAACTCTTCTTAATTTCGTATGCAGATAACGTTATGTATCTGGCATATTTTCTGTAAACTCTATGTATTAATAATTTACATAAAATGGCCACAAGGAAAGGCCCTCCTATTACATTTGGACTATTTTACAGTCCACGCTACACTTTTTAAACCCGAACCACATCCACTTGACAGAAGTAGCCTTCCTTTTAGGTACAAGCTCCTCATTTTGTCTAGTCCTATTCACTCTCCTCCATTTTTGTTTGTTTTGCCTTCATGCTAAATTTCCAGCCGGCATCCGTGTCATCTAAAGGACAGAAAATGTTGCCCAAGGACTCTCTTACTTCCTGTTCCCTCAATCAAAGTCAGTGGGGTTTCTGAATGGGGTTTTGGTTGGATGCCTTAAGTAAGGTCTGTTTTTGACGCAAGCTTAAGAGATTTGCACATTTTGTGCTACGACATAAAAATACGTCAGTTAACATCCCACAACTGAATTATAAGTGTTTATGTGTCTCAAATGGCGATTGCTAAGAAGTGGCTAAATGAGACCGAGGAGGTTGTGGGAACATAAGATGTCATCATGCCAAACATGGCATGACAGCTTACTAGTCCATCTTTACAGGTGGATTTTAGTCACAAACTGTTGTTATTAACTCTAAATTTACAACTTGTAGAAACATCAATTTAAAGTACAGTGTGTATAGTTTACTCTAGTAGGAAACGTAGCGGTGATGTTAAAGTCATGCAACCACTATGAAGTTTGTTCATTAGCTTTTCACTCCTGGAGAATTTATTTATGCTTAAAAAAATCACAAAAGTGGTGTTCATTTGTGAAGATAAACAAAATGTATGAAGTATATTAAAAGTATAATAAACTTGTGTTTGCCACATAGCTTAATTTCCGAAATAATTAAAAATCCAATCAAAAAAATCCCATAGGCGTTTTGTCAAGGGAACCTGGGAGATGCTTAATTCTGAGTTAGCCTACAAAAATGTATTGCACTCTTTAGACAGACAGATTTCACCTTCTCAATTGTCATTATGAATTAAACAATGCAGGGCTCTTGACCTATTTGTAAGATGAAACATGCCATTTGAGTGTGGGCTTTGGGAAACTGTGATGAACATTTTTTACAATTTTATGAATTTTTAGCAAATAAGCAGTTTTAATATTAATAAAATCAGTAAAAAAAATAGTTGGACTTTGTAGTGTGACTCTGGGTTAGAATGCACTTCTGTAAGCCATAAGTAAATCTGTGCACTAACACCACTGAGACAAACTTGTGTTCAGCTATCACTGATGGTGACCACAGTAATTCTGGCTCTAAGTCTTACACCAGTGCTGGCCTGCATGAGATAAAAGGCTGGCCCGCTTTTCTCACAGTATTCCAGGGAATCAATCCGCCTACGCACAACACTGTAGCTTCTTGGTGTGTCAGAGCCTGGCTTCTGGTCAATACTCCCTCCCTTCACTGGGATCTGTTGGCCTCATCTCTATCTCGCAGCCTCTCTACAGCCTCTCAGGCAGTGGCTCAATGGAAACAGCTAGCACTGTAACCATAAATTAGAGAATTAAAGGGGTTTCTAACTGGGTCACAAAGGATGGTTAGAATGCAAATTTTACAAGCATTCTTGGTATTGTCAGTAATTACTGTCAGTGCAATGGTAAAAATACAAGTTTTGCTAATTCTTATAAAAAGCTATCCAACATACTATAAAAAAAAGAAATGTTTTAAAAGTTTTTCCTTGGCCATTTTTGGGTTCTTAACAATAATGACCCAGCCATTTTTTCACAAAGTACGGTTTCAGTTACAACTGCAGGTTTAACTGGGCCTTAGTATCTCACATAACTCATTAACATCCTGAAGAAATTATTATTATTATTATTATTATTATTATTATTATCCGTATGAATTAACTGTAATCTGATATGATACAATCAAATTTGATTGATGACATAAGACAGTTAGCTTTAGCTGGCGGAGCTCTGAATACAAATTTATATCAGCTGAGATATTAAGATTATATTTCGGCAACAATGCATCTGACACAACTAAACCACACTGCTGCACTTTTACTGCAAATGAGTTAGCCTAGGACATGTGAGATAACAACATGCCCCCCCCCCC
>OMLP01046781.1:0-20166 GCA_900302685.1 Spondyliosoma cantharus
ACTCACTTATTAGTTTCTGAAACACTTTGATTTGAGAAAGACTCCTTCACTGGAGTTTGGTATGATGATAATCTTTGCGTACCTTCCCTATGGCCTAGCTGAAGGCCTCAAACTGTCCGGTGGGTGCACGCACACACAGGCACATTTATGTTTTGGACCTTTTAGGGCTTTTTTTTAAAAAGCCATGCTTTCTTTGCACCAACAGGAATCATGTCCATCCTGTTTGCTGGAATCGTGATGTCTCACTACACCCATCACAACTTGTCACCTGTCACACAGATACTCATGCAGCAGACACTGCGTACAGTAGCCTTCATGTGTGGTCAGTGAATTCCCTCAATTCCCCCGTTGTTTTGATTTTAAAATCATGTAAAGTCCTTTATTTGTAACACTATTTTTAAATGTTTCTCTCCAGAGACGTGTGTGTTTGCCTTCCTTGGTCTCTCCATCTTCAGTTTCCCTCATAAATTTGAACTATCCTTCGTCATCTGGTGCATAGTAAGTGCTTTTGCATCTTTTTTTTTTTTTTTTAATGTTATCTCAATATAGATGTTGATTTTATCAAATTATTTGTTTCTCTGTTCATTATTATAAATTTCCGTGTGACAGCTGTTGTTCTGTCCATAGGTCCTGGTTCTTCTCGGCCGAGCCGTAAACATCTTCCCTCTGACGATCCTTCTGAACTTCTTCAGAGACCACAAGATCACACCCAAAATGATGTTCATCATGTGGTTTAGTGGTGAGTTGATACATTGAACGTTCTGTCTATTGTGGAACAAGTATGACATGCTGTCTGCTCTTTTTGGTATCCATCTTTGATTGCCTGAACATAGTGTGGGTGTCTATGGGTGCAAATGAAAGTAGGAACGATGAGAGCTGCAACAGGTAGTTGATTAATTGCTGAAGTTGATGGACAGAATTATTTTGATAACTGCTAAAAAAATGTTATTGTCACTTTTCAGGCCACATTGTCACACATTTCCAGCTTCTCAAAAACAAAGTATCAAAAACTGCTCGTTTTCAACATCATGTGATTGTAAACTGACTGAATTTGGGATTTGCTTAGGTCAGATTAAAAACGTACTCGAATCACACTTTACCTCTGGGAAAGTGAAATGAGAATTTTTCACTGACAATTTTTTCTGACATTTCATAGCCTCAACGATAATTGACATCAGACTAATCAACAATGAAAATATAATTATTTGCAGCTCTACTTATATCAAATATATTGTTTAATAATTTAATATAGTTATTATATAATATATAATTCTTGTGAACAGGTATACAATAGTAGTAGTAAAAGAGTGTCACAATGTATTTGACATTGACACAACAAACAGGTTTGAACAGTTATGCTAATTCTTCAGAATGCTTGAATTTTAATTGGGTTGTTTTTGTGGTATAAAAGTTGCTTGGATTTTGGATAAAACTGCTTTAAATTCAAACTGCATTCCATTTATTATAAATCACTATCAGACTAAATAGTTACCACCATCTGGTTTAAAAGTATTTTAGCTGACTTCCCTAATATTGATCACCAGAGCAGAGAGCCTGAGAGCAACCACCAGACTGGCCCTGCCTCATACTTGTACAGGATACTTACTTTAATTAGAAATGTGAGTTTTTAATACCAAAATACTGTCTTAAAGTGCTCGAAAAGCTTGAAAATGTATCTGGAAAATGCTTGAATATGACAAGGTTAATGTGTAGGAACTCTGCGAGAATATGTAACTGTTCCTGTTTCTTTTTCTGTCTGAAAGGCTTGCGAGGTGCCATCCCCTACGCATTGAGTCTTCATCTGGGCCTGGAGCCCATTGAGAAGCGGCAGCTAATCGGCACCACCACCATCATCATCGTGCTCTTTACCATCCTTCTCATGGGGGGCGGGACCATGCCCCTCATCCGCATCATGGACATTGAGGAAAGCCAGTCGCGACGTAAGAACAAGAAAGACGTCAACCTCAGCAAGACAGAGAAAATGGTAATGGAGGAAACACTTCAGCACGTGAACACACACACACAGGCACACAGAAAGAGACAGTTTGTTGTCTGCGTTGATTAGCTGAGCCATTCTCTCATCTGCCATCAGACTCTTTCTGTTCTCTTCAGAGGGAAAAAAACATCAGAGGGTGGATTGTGGTTTGTGTGAAGGACACTGAATCAGCGGGGAGCAAATCACTCTAATCACAGAGATACACACTGAGAAACAACACAACTTGGAGTAACACAAACAAACCCTAACAACTGGTATTAACACAATTTCCCCGACGCACCAGAATACAAGCTCTCGTCATTAATATTTCAGTTCACTCCGTTAGCTTCAACTCTAGATAGTGGGTCATTCTTTTGAAGTACATGCTACCATTGAGGTCACTTGAGGCGTGTGGTGGTGTGTTTGCATGACTTGTGTGTACAGTGTTTGCATGTTTGATGTCTTCCAGAGCTTAGTGTTGCACCCTGGGGTACCAGAAAACCAGATCTATCAACTCTCTACAATTTCTCCTTACAGCTCTCAAGCCCTCTTTGATGTAATTCCCTCTCTTTGGTCCCTCTGTGCTTTTCTCCCTCATATCTGGTCCTTCTGCGTGTGATCTCTACTCCACCACCTCCATCTTGTTCACCTCTGCTTCATTTGTTGCCCCCCCCCCCTTCTTTCATTCTGTTTTTTTGTCTATTTATCTGACTCCCCCTCTCTTTCCTCCTCTTTTCTCCCAAGGGTAATACCATCGAGTCAGAGCACCTATCAGAACTGACAGAGGAGGAGTACGAGGCTCACATCTACCAGAGACAAGATCTGAAGGGCTTTATGTGGCTTGATGCAAAATACCTTAACCCCTTCTTCACTCGCAGGCTCACCCAAGAGGTAAGACAGAAAATGCAAAAGACACTAATCCTCTACTGTCTCACGATTAGGGCTGTCCCAGTCAGGTTTTTTTTTTTGTACCCCGATCCCAATCCGAGTCCTTTAATATTTAGTAAATGCCGATACCGAGTCCCGAACCGATACTTAGCCTTAACTAATATTTTCCTGGATAATACAGCTGCATTAAGAAAAAAAGTACCTGCATCCAAGCTGTTCCTTAATAGGTTTTTTTATTTTGTTGAAACAAAGTATATACTTTCATATGGCTCTTTCTTATTCTGCATATGCTATTTAAACATTGGCCTACCACCTTCCTTGTGTTAGCAGGTGAGTCTGTGACACTGCACTGTGACAGCAGACCCTCGTGTACAGCCAGCTGAAGTGTGTGCGAGACGCAACCCACGCTTGGTGCCTCCATATCATCAATTGCTTTTCACATATTCCTTACGTAAAATGACGTGGATGCGCTGCTATTCTATTTCACACTCGTTCAGCATCTCCGCGATTGCTTGTTTTACATGCTCTTCTGTATGAAACCCACGAAACTAGTCCGGCACGTTGTAACTCGAAAGTGGAATAAATGTAATGCAATGCCGAGATGGTAGGGCATACTGGGGATTCAAAAACTCCAGTTGACAAAGAAAACCCTGATCCTCTACCACGGAGATGAGCTGGTCATCCAGAGCGATTAATTTAATTACCTTCTCTGTAATATTTTATCCTACCAAATTAGTTTTAAATGCAGCTCTTTTGTTACCCCCTCGCGAAACGGTTGTGTTGCAGATGTTACATGTCACCATTGGACTGCTTTTGCTTTCTACTTTAAGTTATTTCCACTCTGCAGACATTTTATCCACAGGTTTGCCAGAAAAACATTACATGCGCAGCTGAGAAAAAAAAAAAACGGCCTTGGGTCCACTTTTAAAGTTGCTGATCCCGATCAGTGGAAAAATGCCCATATCGATCCCGATCCTGCAGATCGGATCGGGACATCCCTACTCACGATACACCAACCGCGCTTTAACAACCAATTTGAGGAAGAGTGCAATTGTCAGTCAGGGCCATAACGTGAGTGGCCACAAGCTCACATTAAGTTATTAACCTGATGAGTTGTTGGAGGTGTGCTGGTGACAAACTAGAGTAGTGGTCTATCATCTGCAGCCCTTTTTCTGATCGCTGTGGCTGTTTGTGTTTGCATGATTCCTCTCTATATTATTAAAAACTGATCCGCAGAATGAATAGCACAGAATGCTTATATGTTGTTGATCAGACTGCTTTTCATAATAAAACCATCCTGCTGGTTCAACAGTGGAAAGATTTAATGTGCAGCAGCAACAGCTGGAAAAGTTTGGTTGGCATCAGAGTGAATAAACAAAATATGGCTCCATTATGGGTAGTAAAAAGTAAAATATAGATTTCAAATAGAAACGCATAAGTGAAACCAAGCTCCAGGTAGAGGTTACAAAAAGTACAGAGAGCTGCAGAAGACAAAGCTATAGCTAAGTTCATGCTAAAGGATCGCCTGCTCACAGATGGTTTTTGAAATCGCCTGAACAAAGCTCCAGATCAGAGGCAGACGCTCCCGTGAACGACGATTGCCATGTTGAACTGCTCTAAGTGATGATCCTGGAGGTCACCAACAACTCGCCGATGTGCTGCAGAGACCTGCTGTATTACTGGAAGATTTCTCCTTTCTCCTCCTCTCCTCCTCTCCTCTGCCATCATTCAGTTGCCTCTCTGAACCCAGTCTTGTCGTGCATCTGCTTGATTAGAGAGGGCTCAATAATAACATCAGAATATATACACTCAAGCTGTACGGTATCTGTAACCTTGCAGTCTTTAGGGTGCCACAACTTGAGAAAGGTGTATGTTTTCATTGCAACAATAATCCATTCAGCCCGCACATCTTAATCCATTCTCTCACCAGTATAATTTTGTTTTTCTCCCTTGTTTTGTCGCTGCAAATTAGGACACAAACAACTTGGGCTGTGTGGTCTTGTAATGTGTGACCCTGTTGCGTATCAGTCATACAGTGTGAAAACCACAGCAGCAAGACTTCCTATTATAAGACAGAAAGTTGTGTGGTGTGGCCAAGGAATAAGGGAAGCAGCTAATCAGTGTGTCTGTCGCCTGCTGTGAGTCTTAAGTGGGAACACATGTCAAGTACTCTTGCAGTCTTAGTAAGTAAACTAAACTGAAGTATTTCCGAAGGGAAATACATATCCCCCACCTCCCTTCATTCCCCATTGCTGCCTTCAAAATGTTATGTGTAAAACGGGGATTGTGAAGTGGAGTCTACTGTAAACTTAGTTTGATATTAACCTACAAAAGAAAGGAAAAATGAATTGTGTCTTCACTTGCCCTGAATTTCTGTGTTCATTTGTTCTTGCACGTGTGCTGATGTGTTCTTGCCTGTGCCTGGCAGGACCTATTACATGGCCGGATCCAGATGAAGACCCTGACCAACAAGTGGTACGAAGAAGTTCGCCAGGGGCCCTCTGGCTCTGAGGATGAGGAGGATGAAGCAGAACTTCTGTAAACTGAACAAACACTTTCAGTTCACATGAAAACAATGAAAGGACATTGTGTGTCCTGGGCTGAGGGTGTGTGGATGTGTGTGAAGACAAGCACTCTTTTCAGTGTCAGTCACATGCACGTCTCATTTGTTCACCTGCCTCCAACTTTATGTGACAGAAGAGCCTCAGTCAGGGCCCACAGTGCATATTTAGTTCACAGGGTGGGCTGGAATGTGTCAAAACCACTTGTAGTGGAAAACTGTAACAGTGATAAAGCAGAATAACAGCCTGTGAAGTTGTTCCTTATATGAATGCCATATTGTTAGTTGCTAAAGAAACGTTGTCAGTCCAGTTTATCTCCTCCCAGGTGTTTCTTTTATAAATGGTTTCGTCTGAAAGGAAAGATGGCAGGGAACCTGAGAGGAAATTCTTAAATGTCAAGCAATACTAGTGCACCTTTTCACTTTTCTCTTGACTTTGTATTCATTTCTATGTGGCACCAGCTGCTTTAAGCTCTGCTGGGGGCTTTTACTTTACGTCAGGGGAAGGATGCACCATAATGCCACTAAAGGCTCAACATTTAAAGTGGAATTTGCAATGAGCCACAGGTGGCTGCTTTGAAAAGAAGCTTCCTGTTGAACTATATTTAATTACCTCCGGGTCCCCACATTAGTATGCATCAAGGATTCTGAGTTAACACATATATTCATACATATGTAATGAAGATAAAACACCAGGGGTGACACGTGAGCTACCGCTATACCCGCTAGCATCAAGGCAAAAAAGAGATATGCAGTAGAGGGAAAACTAATCATTTAGCTTACAGGAGAATTATGCTCTAGAAAATTGTTTACATTTCCAAGTATGGTTCATGTTTGGTTTCCCCAAATTAAATTGTGTGTTAATTTTAATTATCTTGTCACAGGATTGTGTATGAACTTGAAATGTTGCTTTAGTGATTGTCACGTTGGGTTTCTAATGAAGACGGGCACCAATGAATGTGTGGGTAACTGGGTCTCTGGGTGAATGTTTATGTATTTTTTTTATTATTTATCTGTCAAATGTCTATGTGCTGTTTGTGGAATAAAGGCTTTTATATGAGCTCTATGAGCACTGCAGAATTATCAGAAATCTATAATAAAATATTGAAATGGTACATTTCCATGTTGTATCTGATTTCACTTTAAAGGAAAAGTTCACTAAAAAATGAAAATTCAGTCATCTACTCGTCCCCATGCCAATAGAAAGTCAGATAATGTCATTACACCATTGAACACTATCCATTACATAAGCAGCTTGTGCTAATTAGTCTATAGACTATAAAGTGGGATATTATGAGTCAGACTGAGACGGGGTGCCAGAGCAGCCATCAGCGTGATTGGAATATATAAAAAGGTTAATGTGTCATCACGCTGGGGAAGATATCCTGTAACCTACAGGAAAAGCTCTCGCGTCCAACCCTGAGGGACCTCTCGATCTCATGGGACCTCATTAGACGCATTGGTGAGGTAGCGATAGTGTTAAATCGAAGGAAGAAATTATGCCAGTGCCCAAGTCAGGGGTGTAGGCTTAAGTAATGCTGGAAGTGACATCTGTATCTCAGGACAGGGCGTGTCGGTGTAAGGTGAGTAGACGGTGATGCATGCTTCGCCGCTTTGGAGGAAAACACATTTTGTAATCTGAACATCATACAACAGAAAAATTCAATTAGTTGCCACATCTAAACAGTAATTACATGAGATAAAGTTACATTGGAGCCATTAACCTGCCCATACTGAATGGTGTTCAGCTAACTTCAAAAAAATAATGAGGCAACTCATACATTAAACATTGTGTGTAAAACACTTGTCATGTGTTTGATGAAAGGATTTTTGCAATGAGAATGTACAACCAGCAGGGGGGGGTCTAAATCCACAGCACTGGTCCATGAAAAATTGATACTCACACATAACAGTGCTAATTATTTACTTTTTATCATCCAACAAATCCCCCACTGTGCACCCTATATCATTTCACTGAAACTGATTGAAATGCATATAATATACAGTATTTAATATACCAGGGAAAAGGCAGTAAATTGCAATTCTCAAGGCGTTTTCTCCACATGCAATGACGACATGGATAAAAACACCAACAGAACTTTTGCTGTGCATCGTGAACTGATATATGTGAAGCAATTTACAGCTCAGCTTTCATTCAGTTTTAGATAGAAGTGAAGACTCTTTGACAAACTTGAATCAAGTCCAGTTGTCTACGATATGCACCCAAATTTACCAGGACCTGGATGATTGGGAACCTTCATCAACATCCTGTGTAGTGTTTCTCTTCCACATTTAGGTATACAGGAGTTATTAAAGCAATAACTGAATGTCTTTGTATTTTGAAGAAAAGCTTTCTTCAAGACACCTTTGGAATATGTTAGATACGACCTTACCAGAGTCTACAAGGGCCACAAGTCTCAATCTCTGGATGATCTGAAAAAGTGTGAGGTAACTTTCATCGTCCCTATGATTGATTGAGGATGACTTGACTGATGGTGGATTTGTTGTTTCCGCAGCTAGATGCATCAGGAGGAAAAGAACAAAGCTGAGGCTGTAGAGCAAGAGCAGTGTATCGAGCTCCTGAAGGCCATACTGACATTTGATGCGGATGAGAGGATCACTCCCTCTGAAGTCCTTGCTCATCCATTCATCACCAAAGACTACCCGAAGTGAGTCTGTGTGTGTTAGTGTGTGCCCGTATGATGTGAGTCCTGTAGGTGGTGCTTTTGTTAGTGATGCTTTATCATTTGCTCAGTGTCCCACCGTGTTTCCAGGACATCAATGTAACAGTGAGTGTCTTTTGGTAGCTTTTAGTGGTTCTTTGACATCAGCATCAGCATCTGCTCCAAGCAGAGCAGGGAAGCCCAAGACCGACCTTGATAAGAAGATTGAGAACAAGGACAGCAGTCATAAGAAAAAGAGGCCCCACTCTAACTACGAGAACGCCTCCATCCAGTATTACCATGGTTCGTCCTGCAGCGGCCAAGAAAACACAGCAGATGGGAAATCAGGAGAGCGCAGTCAGGTGAGACGTCTTTCTCTGGTCCTGACACCCATTTCTCAGATGAGAAAATAGTTCAGCTCGCCAGAAATAATAGCAGATCCTGGTTCGTCAGGGTCGTCAGTGAGCGACACTGAAAGTCACACGAAGTCTGCGATGTGTGAGGACCCAACCACATATGGTAAGTAACAGGCACCTTCACTTGTGTCTGAATTGTTGGAGTATGGCGGAGGTATTTCATGACCTTTGATTTTCAGAAGACATCGGGACAAAGAAGAAGAGGAGGAAGAAGAAGAATTGCTTCCAACACATCTCCTCTCGGATGAAGAAGTCCTTCAGCTGCCATGTTTCCTGACTTGATGAGGATTAGGATTGTGTGAATTGAAGTACTGTGTAAGGTTTCTTTAGCATGATCTTCTGAGCCTCTGGGGTGTTGTGGTATCAGAATCCTCATAAATCTTCTGAGGGAAGCATGGTGGCTCGGTGGTGAACACTGTGGCCTCACAGCAGAAGGAACTCTGTCTGACTGTGTGGAGTTCATTCTCCGTGTCTGCACGGGTTTCCTCCAGGTGCTCCCCCAAACTAAAAAAATATGCAGCCTGTTCAGGGATAGATTTAAGGAGGTGCTCCCGTTTCCTCCCACACTCAGTCAATAAACATCACACTGAATTTTAGGAAACTGTCTCATGACTGTCATTGAACCGAGTAATACCACTAGTTTTAAGTATTTCCTCAGTGTTGGTTTCGGGTTGAGTATGTGAAGCTGAACTACTCAGTCCTTTTATATTAATGATGATGGTACAAATCATGTGAAAGGTGTCCTTCGTAGAGACAAGCCCACAGAGAAGTAACAGCTTTTTTCAGCATTTCCATATTAAGTGTAAAGGAATTTAATTTCCTCTCTTTTGTCCTATTGTAATAGCGTATCAATCCTGTGGGTCGTCACTGAACTTCAATGGAACACGGCTTAGATATTAATTAATTCTCTACATACATTTTAAAAAAGAGAGCTAATGTCAAGAGCCCCGCAGCAGTACAGATAAGAAAATTCTCATGTTTTTGGGATATTAGCAAATCTTGTAATTCTTGTACCTGTGAGCCAGCCACAATCCTTCACCTGAGTCGAAACCTCTGAACCTGTAACGATCAAGTATCATCGCTAAAGATATCACTTCTTGTTTAACCGGCAATGTTGTATCGGAGATTAGTTGAAAGATCAAGGAGAACACAGTGAGGGAATCCACCTGTATCCCCTGCCAAATTGCAAATGAAATGAAAACACGTTGGGCTGAATAAATGAGAGGATGTAATTACATCCTGGTTTACACAGGTGATGAATTAATATCTCACACTGACAGGCTGACAGCATCTGATTATGTACATGTACATGAGCCTATTATGCAGGCAGACATGCATGATCAGGCCCGTGGGCTTCGGCATGGGAGTTCACTTATTAACATGCCTTCAGTAAGTAACTCCTCTGTGACATCCGAATCCTCATTCCTAAAGGTGATAATTTATTTTGCTTGTTGTCATTGTCATGCATGTATTTGCGGTGGCAGGTTCCTCAAAGCAGCCCCTGCAAAGTCTCAGTCTATGATGACGGCATGCACACAAGAAAGAAAAAACACTGTCCACTCCAGATGTTCAGCAGGGAAGTGCAGAGGGTCAGCAGGGAACACTACAAAACATGTCACTTGTGTGATGGGATGACCTGCAAACAATGAAAAGAGTACGTTTTGTTTTCTGTGTCTTTTTTAAAAACAGAAATACATTCCGGTCCTCTCTTTTGTCGCTCAGTTGCCTGCCTCCTAATACCATTTCTTTATGCTCTTTTTCACCTGTCTTTATTTTACTCACTCCTCCCAAACGGTATTGCACTGATTCCTTCATGTCCTTGTCTCAGTGAGTGAGAATGGCGGCAACGACCTGCATTGAGGCAGCAGATAAAGTAGTTGAATGTCAGCTAAAGCAGAGAAGATATATGAAATTCAGTGAGCTTGAGTTAGATAATTTTAGTCACCTGCAGTGGCAATGATATGTGGAATTCCACTGGTTGCATTGTGGAACGGCTCCTCTACGGTTTTGCTCTGTTCTCCCTCGTCCATCAATACCCACCGGCTCTCTTTTTCCACAGTAACACATATATGCCTTATAAACACAACCACCACCAGACAAAAGATCAGTGTTCTAAAATCCGATTTGACTCTTTTTTGAGATTTTTGTGCTGCCGTTCTGAAAATTAATAATATTGTTTTGATGTTGTTTGATGATGCAATGGAGTAGGTAGGCAACCCCCCCTGCCGTGGCGGATCGGAGAAGGGAACCAAACATGGATCTGCCAGAATTTGGGGGCAACTCTAACCTAGCCACAAGGGAAACTCAGTATTTCTACAATGGAATATTTCAACATTTAGGAACTGGAGCTGACAATTTAGCTAGTGAGAGGAGACTCCATTATCTGCAACGTTAAGTTAGCTTCGCCAGCCACTGTTTGCTGGCATCACGCAGGGAGAATCAGGGAACCCAGGCACACAACAACACTAGCTTCAGTAACATTGTAATTCATGCTGTCACCAACCGTATACGTCTGAAGCAGTTGGAGATCACAAAAAATAGCCTAGCCAGAACTTTTCAGGCTGCTAGAAGGATGTGTCGGCATCGATTAATTGTCTCTGGTCCCTTACCCCAGCAGGGTAATGATGAGACATACAGAAGGATTACAGCTATTAACAGCTGGCTGGCGCGTCATTGGGCGGTTCAGATCACAAATAAACATTGTGATCAATATGAGATGAGCGGCTGGTGGGTGAAATAACACATCTCATTAATGAGGAAAACAAAATATTGTTTGCACTGTAAGGGACGAAAAAGTGTGTCCCTCCGTTAACAGCTGTGCGCAATTACACATTAAACAGCAGTTTAACTTTATTGATTATTTGAGTCTCTCGACAATTTTTAGTTCTGTGTTATAATTTCAAAAAATATAGATAATGCCGTTTTTGGCTAAGCAAACTGACAACTGATCCAGCTGTGATCAGTTGCACAGGAAAGGACATCTCATGTCTCTTACAATACATTTCTTTGGTCCTATCTCCTCCCATGGTTTCCTCACATTTCTCCACAAATCCTTGGAGGGCGGGACTAAGACTAAGACGCAAGGGAAAGACGCAAGTGAAGGAAACGTGGAAACAATTTTACTGATTGCTTGTGTTTACTATAACTGCCGTTGTTCCCTGTTTCCGCCACATTCATGATGTGAAACATAAAGTCAGTTACGTATGACATACATTTCTTTTTTTTAAAAATCACAGACGGGCTGTCTTGCCGTATGTTGACGTATGTTCAAGTATGTTCAAGAGGTAATTGTGTTGAGGCCCGGTTATGGCCGGAGCAATGTCCACTTTGAGGAGAAGTGAGCTTTTTTGTCTTGCTAACAGTGAAGCCTGTCTTGGAGAAGATGTGCACCGATGGCGTGGACGTGGAAGGAATGGAGTGCACACAGCTGCTTAGGCAAGTTTTGGATATCGGCCCGCATTTCTTTTTGACACCATGCCAGTGGACCCCCATCAATGTTTGTTCGGTCCTCCAAGTATCTCTTCCTCTTCAATAACTGGACATTAAAGTTTAAGCTATGTAAGGGATAATGTATAGAACGGTGGTCATTATCGGGGTCTGGTTCGTCTTGTCAGGACTTAGTTTCCTGATAATGACCGCCATTCTATACATTATCCCGCTTATTACACGGCTACTTGCCAACGTGAAAAAAAAAACTTCACACAGTGTGTCTTTTTACAATTTATTTGTTACCATTCATAGTGTTTTTCAGCAGAGAAATATAGTTCACCAAACCGATGCTGTTTCACGTCTAACGCTTTGCTGCTTTCCTCTCTTTTTCTTTTCTTGACTGGTGACGACAACTCAGCCTTTTGCCAAGAGTCGAAATCACCCTATTTTCCAAAAATATTAAAGTTAATGTGAAACTCATCCATACTAGTGGCCTAGGACTACGTTTTTTCCGATATGAAGTAGGCTACAGATCAGCTGACGTCGCTTAGCGACCGAATATGCTGAGGTGATAAGTGACTGGACTACTTGCAGAGCAAATATTCTAGAGCATGGAGTGCTACGAAATACGTGAATCAGAGGCAAAAAGGCCACTTTTGCTTGACAGGGGTCAAATATGCTTAGCAACGGTCAATAACACAAATATAATTGACCACTGAACGTTGGGAAGACCCATTCAGGTGAAAGGAGCATTCTACAGCATTAAGAAGAGCTGTGTAATAAGTGGTGGTCGTCTTCTTGATCTTTCTTGTCTCTTCCCGTTTTCTTTTGATGCTCCTTGTGTGTACCTGATTTTTGCTGGGTCATTTTTGAAAGTGTACTACTGTCTGGAGGCAGGGGAGAAGGGATTAACGTTTATCTCCTGATCTACAGTGACAGACCACTAAATATGTGCTGTTGACGGCCCCTTGACAGCGGGCCTGACGGTCATGACATTGTCCAGAGTGAAACCACAGTTCTCTGCATCCAGTTTAGCCAGCAGCTTCTCAGTTATCTCAGTCCGACTCCGTGCCAGACCAGGGGGGAAGTTTGATTTGAAAGGCTTCACCAGCTCAGCAGGAATTACCTCGAGGGCATGAACATCCTTCAAAACAGCAATTTCCTTTAAAGGGGGACATGAGAGCTTTGAAATCTAATAGTGTAAAGGTCAAGTAATGTCTTTTGTATATTTTATATAATGTCTATGTTTCTGTTCAGTTAATTTGGGCTTTCCCACCAAGACAATTCTCTTTTGAGGAAATGACTCACAGGTGACACTTTATCTAGAAGGATCTTCTGGACCAGGAAGACTGCATCTCTTATCATGTTTCTAACCTTCTCCCTGAGGGTGGTGGGTGATCCGACAGCTTCTTGTACACAGCCAGGAGAGCATCCTCTCTGTAGGACCAGGTTTTGGAATACACCCCAGCTACCTGGAAAAGGTACAAGAAAATAACCATGACCACAAATGATGTCACAAATATCAGTAATGTGGGTATTACAGCAGATGTGGATAGAGATTTGCATATATTGTGTGTAATTATAAACGTCTAACCCCTTATGAACAAACCCGTGCTCCATGCAGTCAGCACTGTCTCCTGCGCCAAGGTTCCAACTGGCATCTCATACAAGGCTCAAACCCTAACCGGAGTCGGCCAACTGCTGCACACTATTAAATGAAATAGTGAAACCTGCAGTATGGCTGCTCAGAAGGCGGTGAGTAGAGCATAAAAGCCCCTGCTGGTCATAATCTCCTATATGCTCTGTGCTCCAACACTACAGGGGCTTAAGGCAGGAGACGTGTTCACGAGTTGCTGCTTTACTCTAGAATTACACTCAATGCATGTGCGTTGTGGAACAGCTCCAGTGCGTTTTTTCTCCGTCACCCATCAACCCCTACCGGCTACGTTTTGAGTCCGGCACGGACCACAGTCATAGGTATGTGTTATAAACACAACAACAAAAGGTGTTCCCAACAGAAGGATTAGAAGAAGTGCTTGTATTTGTCTCTGCGTCACCAGATGTTCCCGCCCTTACCCTTACGTCACAATTTCTGCCGCCCAGGCGATCTAAGCCACGCGATGTCGCCATTTTCTTTCTTTCTTTCTTTCTTCTTTTTCAGGCACGCAAAGAATCTTGGGATATGGGAGGCCACGAAGGATAGTAGTGGTGCATCCTCCAAAAAAAGGGAAAAGAAGGCCGCATTTGTGGGGTGCATTTGGAGGAGTCTTCAAATTGGGACAGCCTTCGCGCGGCGTTGTGACGTAATTGGCCTTCAAAGGATGCAGCCCCTGAATTGGGATACAGCCTTTGTGTTTCAGAGGTGCTTGGTGACGCTGGGCATGGCGTTTTCTGCTGGCTGGAGCTGTGCCGGTCCACACACCTGCAGCACATTGAATGTAATCAGCTCCTGCTCTTGTACCCAGATCTTCCCTCTGCCCGGTGCCAGATCATTGTCGCCAGCTCCAGTGGTACTTGGTTTCTCTCAGTATCTTTAGAGTGTTCAGTCTTTCTCCTCTTCCAGTGTGACTGGATTATTCCTGTTGACTCCTTTATAAGAGAGTCCCTAAACTGAAAACATTAAAAAAAAAGTCCTCATTGTCTGATCCATATACTTTGAGTGAACAAACATTCAACATTTTGAACATTTTTCAAACTTAATCTATCATCATATGCGAACCAACAGTCTCACTTCCCTTTCTAATTTATGCTGTTTGATTACACCTGACAATGTATTCAGTGTGTGGGAGTTTTACTGGGTCTATTGAATTTTTTAGTGCCTTCATTGATTTGATTTTTCCAATTAGTGACTAGGCCTCCATTGATTAGAACTCTTTGATATTTCCTATTTTCACGTAGCCCTGCTGAGAGCTCAAGAGGTTATTTTCCATTGTCTAGACTTCTAATAGTGATATCATTCTACCTCCAAGTTAATTGGTGGAATTGGGGAATGAAGTATTGGCACTACTGAAGTATCTTTCAAAATTTTAAAATTGTCTCTGCAGTTGAGGCGGAAATCTCAAAGACAGACATATCAATACCTGAACAAATAAAACGGAAACTACCTGCATCACTTGATGTCCCTACAGGTCAGTGAGAAGATTTTCTTCACAGTTTGGGTGAACTGACACACTTAACTGCACCACAGTCTCCCTCCACAGGACAAACATAGCTTCCACATAGAGGACAGATGTAAGAGAACAGGATCTAGCCAGCTATCCGGGCAAGATCCCTGCTGTGGTGGAGGTGCTCAGAGTCAGATTAGTGGAGCAACAATGCACAGCGTGTTCACTGCAATCTGTGCGAGTGTGTGTCCGTGCATAAAAGCTACATAAAACACCTGTGCAAAATATGTTAATATATCTATACAATCCAGTGAGTCCTCTCCATCTAATTCTCCATCAAATATTTACTTCGATGTAAGTTGAATCAACATATCTTTGACTGTCATTCATATTATTCAGGGTCATTACGGACCCATGATACAGATATATTAACAGGTATGTGTGATATACAATTTGTGAAGCAAACTTTGGCCTGTTTTGTTTATCATCTCAAAAGTTCAAGTTGTCATAGTGTCAGAGGATGGAAGAGGAAACATCAGTCAACTCAGTTCTCAGTGACTGATGATAGCAATGGGCCTCATGCAAGAAGCAATACACGAATAAATGTTGTTTTTGTTCGTATCCACAATTTTCTCTTATTTTTTAACCCTAACCCTCTTGACAAAAATTTAGAGAAATGTAAGAGAATGTTGTTGCATGAGGCCCAGTGTCTCACAAAATCACAGCACAACAGCATCACCTACTGCTGTGCTGATGTCAGTGTAGTGATGTGGGACAGGTGAAGAGGGTGCCCTCCTGCAATTGTGAACATTAATGGTAACCAAAGCAACCTGAAATAATAAACAGATGTTGCTGAGGTGGCTGTACAAAACAGAAGTATGCGAGGAAATTTTAAAAAATCAATGCATTTGACATATGGGTGAGTGCTGGGTGAAAATATTAAACCCAACAAAGAACTCATACTGATAACAAGTATTGACTGGGCTGTTGAAGCCTTATCGAACTCTGTGCCACAGAGCTCCATTGCTGTCAAAAAACACATCAATGAGCGACGTTGCTGATGATACGTTCCTGAATCAATCCCACACAAACTGTCCTGTGGCACTAAATACCGATCTCAAGTGGGTGCATCATTTCATGCTATGCATTGAGGGTGTAAATACCGTCTTTTCAAATCAATCTGGGCTCTCGGGGGTTGCGAGAGATTAGAGCCCTTTTTACATTCCACAATATCGCCACAACAGAGGCCCATCTTTACGTCGCCTTTGTTTGTTCACACTCAGCCAAGCAGCATAAAGGAGCATAAAGCCACTCCAGCGTGTCATTTCTTACAGCATGCTGGCGCTGCGGAACCAAAGGAGGCGTGACAGTACACAACAGTAACGTTGAGCTCTGTGTGTTTTCCACCTGTAAATCCAAAACATGTATCCGTATGACTATTTATAATCCTATGGATAATATTATAATGTGTTGTGATTGAGATCCTGACCTATCATGCATCATGGAAAGTGACAGACTTTTTTTGCTCTAAATTACACCACATAATTGCCATCAGTAAATAGCAGACCGTGTCTGGCACTCACTTGCAGAGAGGGATGCACAATAGTGGAAGGTGACAAACACATGGTGAGTTTAAGTTTTTTCTGCTCGGACTCCTGTCAGATAATTACCGCCAGTCAACTGCGGGAGCTGTCTGGCTTGTTTTCAACTAGTCTCCATCTACTTTTGTGTTTTTTGGACTATACAACATTGTGTTTTGGGGACTATAAAACATCCCCAAAGGTCCATTGGTGTGAGCATGAGCAGATAATAGCCCCTTTTAGATAGAAAAGGTGGCACATTTGTGCTAACGGTCAACATAACACTAGTTCATGGCCAATACATAGCTGCAACTTCATGATTATGTGTACTTTTAGACAACACAACAGTTAACAGCTAACCGCTAAAGCCGGCTAGCCAACAACGAGTGACTGACAGAACGAGAATGCCAGGAGAGGAATCAGTGAACGAACACGAACGATGAGTTACAAACGAAATTAAGTGTTGTTTTTTTTTCATGGAAATGGTTGCTATGCTTTGCTGTTTCTCATTGGCTAAAATTTGACGACAGTGTCCTAGACTCAGCATACCATTGGCTGGCTCTCAGTCCTAGTCCTCACCACTCTGATAACTTAATAGTGAACAGCACAGTGACTGGTCTGCAGTGTTGGGTGTAACGCGTTACTTAAATGGTAACGAAACGTAGTTCCTTTTTCAGTTGGGTACAACGTTACTTTTCCGAGGGACAGATTTGACAGCGACACTGCCTCAGCTGCGCGCGTGCGCAGTAGTCGCGGGCTCTCATTCCACACTGAGTGTTGTGCTTGGAGAAGGTGAAGGAGCGATTTGCTCCTTCACCTTCTTTGGGCTGGATGGCTGAGCAGGAGCACCAAGCACCATAATAACCCACAAACATCACAGGACATGACACTGAGGCTGCTACTAGCAATAGCATGCAGAGAGCAGTCAGTCATCATGGCAAGAGGCGGCGCTTCACAACCAACGGTAACTTGTTGTTTTCTTGTCAAGTGCTCTGTTTGTGGCATTTTTCATAATAAAGAGCACAAAAGAAATCCCTGTTACGTCCTCCATAGTAGAACTTTATGTAGAAACATTTAGGAAATGAGATGGGGTTCGTAAAAGTAACGTAAAAGTAACGAGTAACGTAAAAAGTTACTTTCCATAGAGGGTAACTAAGTAAAGTAAGGGATTACTTTTATAAGAAGTAACGAGTAACAAGCAAACACTACTTTTTAAAAGTAACTTCCCCAACACTGATCACCACTTTGTGTAAGGTGTCTCATTGTTCCCAGAAGGCATCACCGTTGTCCTTTCGCACTTTGTCTTTATGATTGATTGATTAGTTGACTGATGATTGATTAAACTTCACAGAATTTGCTCAAATTTTTTGACACAAGATGATTTTTTTCCATCCATGCTTCCCCTTTGACCACTATCTAAACTAAGGAGCCATAGTTTGTTGTCTGGGTCCCAAGTTTTGTATATTGTCATGCACGTGCACAAAGACAAGCAGCAGCACATGTGCTTTTGGATGAGGCCACACACAAGCCAATCTATGGTTTCACACTATTGCAGTCATCATCAGGTGGCGGTGACAAAAAAAAACTATTCAAAGGGTGTTTTTTTAGTATTTACAAAATGAATAAGGTAATGATGCAAACTCAGAAATATGTATTCTTTCTATAAGTGAAGAAACTGAATAAGCTGTTCTCAGAGGAAAATAAGGTCCCCAAACACTTATATATAAACACATATACACATATAAACAAAGTAGAACAGTATAAATTGTGTTGTCATTTAAGGTCAGTTTATTTAGTTTGTTCAGGTAGCCAATGAAGATCTTTCTCTTCTCATTAACATTTTTATTAAAAGACTTATATAATGTGATTCACTGGGTTATAAATAGTGAATCAAGGATTCCATCAAGTAAAAACAGATGCTTTGCTATATTATTATATTTTGAAAGGGGTAATATTCCAGGAACAGAGATACCGCTGAAGTTTCCCTTAGCCTCTTTATTTAGCATCGATCTGCTCTGAATGTTGGCGTTTTATCCTTCCTGGGTTAATAAGTTTCAGCTCTGGAATTTTAATCAGAAACACTAAATGGAAAGGTTATAAATAATACTTGGATAAGAGAACAATAGGACGGGTTCATTCCATGAGCGGTTCTATCCTTCTGTCCATATGTCAAACCAATACTGTAGCCGAAGTTGCTTTTTCATGAGCAGGTCAGCGCCTCACATGGAAGCTCCGTCGTTGTCGATGTGGGAGTGTGTATGTGTAAATTCAGCGAATGAGACCAATTGTAAAGCGCTTTGTTTGCTATGATAGAAATACACTATACAAGTGCACTTCCCATGTACAAGAAGAAATTTGTGTAAGTCATTCTTTTGGATGCTTTGGATAAAGACTACATGCAAGTGCTGCACAGGTGGCTGATAAGGGGCTAGCTTGGCTGAAAAGCTGATATTTCCAATAAACACGACATGAATAGCTTGTCCAACAAAACTGTGATTTATGATATTATCCTGATAATCATCAAAAACTACAAAAAATTCCACCTAAACACACTGGAGTCACTTTAATCTTACATTTTGTCCGTGGCACAAGTGTTTTTTTTTTCACAAATAGGACATCTTCTTTTAGTGAAACCAATTTCAAAAAATATCTTTAATGAGTAATCACAAATCATCAAGTCTCTCCTAAACAAATAAAGGATAATATAAATCCATCCATCCATTTTCTTCCGCTTATCCGGGGCCGGGTCGCGGGGGCAGCTGTCTGAGCAGGGACACCCAGACTTCCCTCTCCCCGGACACTTCCTCCAGCTACTCCGGGAGGATCCCAAGGCGTTCCCAGGCCAGCCGAGTGACATAGTCATTCCAGCGTGTCCTGGGTCTTACTCCGGGTCTCCCCCTCCCGGTGGGGCATGCCAGGAACACCTCCCGAGGGAGGCGTCCAGGGGGCATCCGATACAGATGACCGGGCCACCTCAGCTGGCTCCTCTCGATATATAAATGTTGGTACTGTAACCACATCTCCCTGTCGTTCTTTAGTTTGGAATCAATGTTTACACACATCTGATTCCACTTGTTTTGTGGGGATACAACAGAACTGACCATCAGAGATGAATGGCTCTTTATTCTGAACATCACTTTCATCACTGAGGATTAAAACTGCAACTGCCCTGCTAATGGCAACGCAGCCAGGACAGGGGCAGCAATATCAGTATGTTGGCTTCTGTTATAATAACTTCAAATTACAATGGCAATCATGAGGCCTAATGTTCGCGCATGAAGGAAAAATATGAGAAACATTAGCTGCTTATGAAAACAAAAGCTGTAATTCTGCTTCTCTAAAGACACTCCCGATAATCTTCCTCCACACAAATAGCCCACTCTTCTAGGTTAAACAAATCTGCAAATAAAAGTGCAAAAGTGCAACCTCTATATATGTGTGGACCATAACCATTGGAATTATGTCAAAACATGGTTGTGCCTCACCATCTGAACTGTACATTTAGAATGTCATTTTTTATTGTAAATATTTCAAATACATTTGTGTATTAA
>OMLP01046782.1:0-18496 GCA_900302685.1 Spondyliosoma cantharus
CAGCCAGAGCCCTGACTTGAACCCAATTGAGCATCTCTGGAGAGACCTCAAAATGGCTGTCCACCAACGTTCACCATCCAACCTGACAGAACTGGAGAGGATCTGCAAGGAGGAATGGCAGAGGATCCCCAAATCCAGGTGTGAAAAACTAGTTGCATCATTCCCAAGAAGACTCACGGCTGTATTAGCTCAAAAGGGTGCTTCCACTCAATACTGAGCAAAGGGTCTGAATACTTATGTCCATGTGATATTTCAGTTTTTCTTTTTTAATAAATCTGTAAAAATGTCTACAATTCTGTGTTTTTCTGTCAATATGGGGTGCTGTGTGTACATTAATGAGGAAAAAAATTAACTTAAATGATTTTAGCACATGGCTGCAATTTAACAAAGAGTAAAAAATTTAAGGGGGTCTGAATACTTTCCGTACCCACTGTATGTGTGGACCATAACCATTGGAATTATGTCAAAACATGGTTGTGCCTCACCATCTGAACTGTACATTTAGAATGTCATTTTTTATTGTAAATATTTCAAATACATTTGTGTATTAACCTTAACACTTAATTATCATGTACATATGTAGAAATACCAAATGCTTGGACTGAAATAACATCATGAACATGGCAGTTTATTATCAAAGGCAGTTGCTATGGAAATGACAAAGTCATTTTAAATTTGTGAGTAATAAAATAGTTTCATGAGATCTGTGTATTTATGCTCCCATAGTGGTACTGTTTTTTGAGCATCTACTGACTGATCTGCAGACTACCCCAGAGGATTACTGGTACCTGTGAATGTGGATTGTGATAAGGAGTCTTCATAATTCTACAATTAGCTATGTTTTTGTTTCTACTGAACTACTGGATTTTAAGATGTAGGCCTCTGGCATTTATTCCACCAGGGCACGTTTGAAAGTGAAAAAAAAATTAGTGATCCCTGTGATTTGGATCCACTCCAAAATTTAAAGGGTTCTTCACTGGCCCTTTTTACACCCTTACACCAAGTTTCTTGAAAACAAACAAACCAAACCAAAAACACATCCTCCTTGGCAGCAGAGCTGTCCCAAACGATTATTTTTCAGACAATTAATCTAGCGATTATTTTTCCAATTAGTCGACTAATCTAACGATTAATTTAACGTTACATGACCAAACAAAAGCAACGTAATAACTAACTGTCTTTGGCAACTTATATGAGGAAAAAATATCGCAGTTGTATGCGGAGCAGAGTCCGTCCTCCCGCCTGTCCTGCCGACTCTTCGTCACATTTCTGCCAGAAAAACAGCGTCTGTCACCGGCAAAAAACTTTAATTCACTCAAGTGGTTGTTTTGATATAAACCACTGCGACGATCAGCCCTCCCGACCGAGACTTCAGTGAATTTTCCCCCAGAAAACAGCCTCCCTCCCCACGAGTGACAGAGTCAGACAGCGTCCTGTTTACTGATGGTGATTATGTAATTATGTCATTTAGAGTGAAAAACGTAACTCTTTCACTTTCCAGGATGTTTGGTGGGTCAGGATCTCATATATAGACTGTTATACACATTATAACAGCATCCATATGATTATAAACTGTCCGCGGGTTTAGATTGACAGGAGGACCATGACGTGTACCGTCACACCTCTTTAGGAGCCGCAGCGCCGGCTTTCTGTGTGAATTACACAGCGCGTCGCCTTTACTCCAGCAGTGCTTGGCTCTGTGTGAATGACCAACGGCAGGGAGAATTGGCGAACCGCCGCTGCGGCGTTAATGCAGCCCTACTTGGCAGAGGTAAATATTTTTTAAAAGGCAGCTTATGAATGATTAAGTCAGAATTTGAGGTCAAAGTATCCCTTTAAGTTGTTAAACACAGTTCATATTATCCCCACATTAACCCTTTGTGGAACTTCATGATGGATCAGAACCAAACATTGCTCATCTCAACAGAGTCTGTGTGTTTTCATGTCTGGCAGTTTTGTGCTGGATGGTATGGTCATCAATGCCTGCTGGTGACACCACAGCCCTGTGTCACCATGCTATGAAGGCTAGACTCTGTTACTCACGCTGACTGTGTGTTACTAATGCCGACTGTGTCTTTCCTGTTTATTTAATGTAATCTACAACATTCACACACATCACTGTTACATTACTGACTCTATTGACATTTCCAATGTTTTTTTCATCTTTATTATGATTACATTTCAGTTACTTACTTTGTTTAATCATTAGTGATGTGTCTCCCACTTTTTCATGACCCAAAGAGACAGGTTGTGACAGCAGTTATGACAAACAAATCAAAATTGTTCAGCCCTGAGGCCTAACTTAACTAGAAACTAGCAGTGGACACTACAGGAGCTTGTTCTTACCTCTGAGGTGACTGAGTTGATGCTGGTGCCATCCGAGAGTCCGTTCCTGCGATACATGCTCACAGAGGGACTGGTGGGATGCACAGGTCAGTGCGACAGAAGCCTTTAGCTGAGGGACACACATAACCTCTCATCCATGCCTGGAAACAGAGGACACAAGTCTTAAGCATCTTTGAATCTGATCTGTGTCTTCATTATTTTCCCTTAATTAGCTTTAGAGTTAGAAAAAAAATGTTTTACAGCATTATGAACAGTTTCTTCTGTATATGCATGTGTTAGTTCTAGATGCCATGTTTTTTTAGCAGCACTATCACATCAGTTGGAACCAAGTCACATGTCATAGCCGTGTGGCTTGCAGTTATCAGCAGTGGTGTGGAGGTATATTTAGATCCCGACTCAGGTGATGTAACTTGAGCCAGTGTCTGTTCCAGGTGTGGAATAAAAAAAAATGTAGGTTTATTAGGCCTCTGTAGCCCACTCCACATCTCTGCTCAAGGTTAGCAGCTCAAAGCTACATTTGGCACTAGTAGCACAATTTACCCAAATATCTGACCATTCAGCCGTACAAGAAGGTCTGCGGAAAACATATTAATGCCAAGACATGAAAAGTGCAATTTACATGTGGCTTGTCACATGGTCCTTAAAAGACTGGCTGAGCTTTCTCTGGTTCTGTAGCATTTTTTCTGATCCTGAAAAAAAAGAAAATAGTTGCCTCATCAAATGTTGCTTTAAAAAACATGATTAATGGCAACAACACCTGTCAACTGTTGTGTCTAATATGTTATATCTGCAATATTTTGTCAGGAGACACAATTGTGGTGGGCCTGATTGCAGACAATGAGGATACAGCATACAGGCTTTGATGTGAACTGTCTTGCACCCAACTGTTCCTCTCTTTTCCCCCCTCCTCCGACCCCCAAGTTGCAATGCGCATCTCAGAATGTCTGGCAGACATCTCCGCTTGGACAACTGCGCACCACCTCAAGCTCAACCTTCATAAAATTGAACTCCTCTTCATCCCGGAGAAAGACTGCCATCGCATGGACTTATCAGTCACTGTCGAGGATCACAGTATCGCCTTCATCGACTGCATGAACCTGGGCATAATCCTTGATGACAGACTTATCCTGCACCCCAAACATCACTGCTGTGGCCTGATCCTGCAGATTTGCCCTCTACAACATCCGCAGGATCCAGTCCTTCATCACAAAGGACGCAAGGCAGCTCCTGGTCCAAGCGCTGGTCATCTCCCGCCTGGACTACTGCAACTCGCTCTTGGCCGTTATATGTATCCAGAACGCTGCAACATGCCTCATATTCAATCTACCCAAATTCACCCATGTGACCCCCCTCCTCTGTGACCTCCACTGGCTTCCTGTTGCAGACCGCATTCGATTCAAGATAATGGTACTCGGCTTCAAGGCCTTCAACGGAACTGCACCCATCTACATCCAAACGCTTGTCAGACCAAACGCCCTAGCACGAGCTCTTCGCTCCACTACATCAGCTGGCCGGCTGGTACCACCATCTCTGAGAGCAAAGAAAGGTTGCTCAGTGAAGTCACGACTCTTCTCTGTTCTGGCGCCTCAGTGGTGGAACGAACTCCAGACCAAAGTCATGACAGCAGAGTCACTCACCATTTTCCGCTAAAGACTAAAGACTCACTTGTTAAGAGTTTACCTCGACCCCGCATAGCATGACTCCCAATAGAGACCGTTTTTCCTCAGGAAGCTGTAACAGGCGCAGCTTCCACGGAAACTGTTGGTCAACTTTTTACAGGAGTACCACTGAGAGTGTCCTGACCAACTGCACAAGGGTGAAGTATGCCAGCTGCACTGCTGCCGAACGCAAAGACCTGCACCGTGTGGTTAAAGCAGCCCAGCGCATCATTGGGACAGAGCTTTCTACACTGGACACTGTTCATGCTGCCAGGCTGAAGGAAAAAGCCAACAGCATCTGTAAGGACTGTACACAACCCGTACCCACCCTTTTCAACCGCTGCCTTCAGGCAGACGGTTCAGGACAATAAAATCCACCACTTGCAAACAGCTTCTACCCCAGAGCTGTGACCTCCATCCACCCCCAATAATGAACAATCCAAACCACATAAACTGCAGCAGCGGTTGACATACTTGCACTATATTGCACCACCACTATTTTGCACAATTACACTGTTAAAGCTGCTACTTCTGCCTTCACTGTATACAGTATATACTTATATATATTTTTATTCTGTTTTTCTTTTTACTCTATATATGCCTATATTTTTACTATATATTTTATTTGGTATACTTTCCTTTTCTTAATTTGCTATTCATTGCTACTGACCTGAAGAGAAAGCCCTTCACAATTTCATTGTACATGTGTAGAGTGACAATAAAGACATATTCTTGCCTCTTGGGGGGAAAAATAAATCAATAATCAGATGAATCAAAAATGAATGACGGTGTCATTCAGAATCTGTAGAGATTTGATGTTTAATTTTCTTTTTGTAAGAGGAAATGGCTATCATTTTGCCTCTAATCATGGCCTTCAGTGCATCCCAGAGCACAGATGGCGTCACTTCTTCATTATCATTGTGTTCCAAGTACAATTTAATTTCAACATTCAGTTTTTCTCTGGTAGCTGGATTATTTAAAATGTTTCAGTTCAACCTCCAGAGAGTACTCTTAATCCTAGTATCCAGGTGGACTAACGTTTAAGTGCTGGGGCCTATTTCGCATTTATCTAATCTGCAAAGGTCTTTTTTAAATGTAAAAAAGTAGTCAATCCGAGAATAGAATGTGAGCATCATTTTTATAGTCACTATTGTTGGTATAATTTTGTATAACATTTTTTTTTTGTTGCTTATCAAGCAGCAGACATCTACAAAGACTTAAACATTTTTGAAATTAATTTTAAAATGTTTTATTTTCTATGGTTCGAATGGTTAATCTCTTCATTCCTTCCAAAATCATCAGGAACTCGCCTGAATGGTGCAAAACTTCTGACTGGGCAACTCTGGAGGAAGTGACTAAAATAAGACAGCATAAAGAAGCCACACATGCAAGCAGATGGTCAAGCTGGTCAACACCCTCTAATGGCCAGCGGAAAGGCTCCTGAGAAATACACAGACATCAAAACATCAAAACCACTGACAGGTGATGTGAATAGCAGTGATCATCACGTTACAATGCAATGTTCTCCTCAGAAGCCTTGGGCCCCAAAACTTGTCACACACCACCCATACAAACACTGTTGTGGTACAGCCCTTATGGCAATGCACTCCCAAATTGCAGTACTTACTCTCTCGAGGAGTTTTATCGAGTCTGAAAGAGTAACCCAGCTTTGTCTCGGGGACTACAAAGTTCAGGAAGCCTGCATTACAAACTGGTTGGAGTTTATGAAATGTGGGCATCTAACAGGAAGAAACCGTTTAAAGAAAAAGATGCAATTGTCTTTATTTTGAGAAACGCAAGATCCAGTATTTTTTTTTTGGTTTTAACCATACAAGAAAGTAGAAGTATCTCAGCCTTTGCTGCTTCAATTTTAGCCATTCCTTTTAACACATGTCTCTTATGAGTCCCCAATTTTATAGCGTGCAACACACTCAGTGCTTTTAAAAGAAATTTATTTGGGGCATTGTGCTTTTATTTCATAGTTGATAATGTAAAAACACAAGAAACATGGGGAGATTGACTGAAGTTATAAAGAGAGAGGAAAAAGAAGTGAGGCAGAAAATAAAGATTTATTGACAAAGATGGAAGAAAAGAGAAAGACAAAGCCAGCCCATGTGTGAGGTGACAGAGAGACATGTGAGTCATAAAATCTGAAAGGGCACAAAACTGACAAAACTAAGAACATAACTTTTTACAGGATAGTCTCAAGCCAAGTAAATGAAACTGGCCACTTGAAGAACAAAATGCTAAGTTGTGAGTCTCATTTTTCACTTATATGTCAAGTGTAAATAAATTGTTACTTCGTTTCTGTTACTCTGTAACAGAGCAGGGTCACATGGACCAAAACTCATATCTTGGTATGTTTAGGCTGAATGGCAATATATGATATATATCTGGATATTTTCTAGTAAGTCAAAGCCAGATGAAATAGGCACTTTTATTAAAACAAACTGATCAAATCAAATTAAAACACAAAGACATGGTTCCCATCCCAGCTGCACAATATATGACATGTAAATGAAAAATTATTTAATAATAAATAACCTATATTATCTGAAAATTGTCCCATCTCTGAGAATGCACCTTCAGTTGCTTTCAACAAAGGTCAGATCAGGTTTGATCAGGCTTATCAAAGTATCAAAGTTCTGCTGCTCGTCCACCATATTGTACAGGAAACATTTTTGTACCATTTGTTTTTGTGCTTTGGTTTGCAGTCAAGAGCACAAGACAAAAAAACATGCAATTACAAAAGCAAATCTCCCATCTGGGATAATAAAATGACTGAACTGAGCAGTCATTGGGACCATTTCCAAATAACTGA
The DNA here is from genome assembly GCA_900302685.1 of Spondyliosoma cantharus. Classification (NCBI taxonomy): domain Eukaryota; kingdom Metazoa; phylum Chordata; class Actinopteri; order Spariformes; family Sparidae; genus Spondyliosoma; species Spondyliosoma cantharus. Next base: position 6,826 of record OMLP01046782.1, read on the forward strand.
GATAACAGACCATTGATTTCCCTTTCAGTCCCTTTCACACGTGCCATATCATCCAGCCCTAGTATCTATTCATCTATTCTGCCTCTAAAGATGCTGTCAGCTGCAGTCACTGTTACTGTACTGCTATGTCTTATTGTGTTTCACCATTGCTGTATCACTTCAACCATTAGCACAGCAGAAATGGAACCAAATAAGCTGAGATTTCTATCAATTAAATAACTATGTGGTTGCATCAATTTTTCATGAGATATATGTAAGGCCAGATTTTGAAATCAGTTGTTCAAGGTGCCCTGGGCAACACCAAAGAATGTTATATCTGAGGATACATACCCTGTTGACCGTATATCCTGACTCATGGTAGAAAAATACAATCCTGTACAATGTAGTAAAGCTGAGGGCTGTCCAGCACGAGATATCTCTCTAATAAGTGAATGTTTCTATCAACAATCATTTATCAATAATCCTATGACATTCCTTAACAATGACACATCAAAAAAATATTTGCTTCTGAATACTAAAATCGTAAAGCAGCAGTATTACCAGCCACTTGCATGCAAATATTTCATAGCCAGAACAAGTCAGACAACTCCATGAACTGTGACACACACATGTTACCACTAGATGGAAGTATACATACGCTACACACCAACTCCCAGCCACAGCAGGAGACCAGTACCACTTTATCCTGTACACTTATTCCAATCAGTCTTTCAGTCTATAGTGTGCTCACACTGGAAAAGTGACCATACAAATACTATTAACAATTGAATTTTAAATTTGTGGAACTGCTAACAGCTGGAACAAATGAAAACTAATCATAGAATTTTCAAGCAAAACATTAGAATAATGAAAGCAGCAATCAAATCCAATTCCATTTGTTAAAGGGGCACGATGTAGTTTTGGAGAAGAAATTCAAACTCAGAATTTTTAGATTTACAATATTAAAGAGGTAACAATACAAAATCAGAGATATGTATTTTTCCCATAAGTGAATAAACAAGCTGTTCTCAGAGAGAAATAAGGTTCCAGAACACTGTTTGAAGCTAGAAAGGTGGCAGGGTCCGCCACATATAAACAAAGTAAAACAGTATACATTGTGTTGTCCTTTAGGTCAGTTTGTTTATTCAGTCATGAAAACAAAGAGAGTGTGATTATTTAGATTGTTGAGGCAGGAAAAAAAAAAATATCAACCAATGAATACCTTTCTGTTCTCATTAACACTGGTCTACCAAAACTACAGAGTGCTCTTTTAAAAGTGTAAAAGGACTTACATAATGTGATTCTCTGAGTAATAACATAAAAAGTGAGTAAAAAGAGTAAGTAAAAGCAAAAGAAGTAAAAGCATATTCTTTGTTCGTGGAATATTACCACTTTTAAAATTATAATAATATTGCAAAAAAAGGTGCAAATAAGATGGTGCTAGTCCATGCAATATTTTGTACGTTAGCAGTAGCACTTGGAATTTGGATCTAGCCTGGATCGGAAACCAATGTATGGAGGACGGGGTGGGTGTTATATGACAAAATTATCTGGTTTTGGTGAGGATCCTAGCAGCTGTATTCCGAACAAGTTAAAGGCTTCTCACACTAGGTTTGGGTAAGCTGGAAAACAGTACATTGCAGTAATCAAGTCTGGATGAGACAAGTTTCAATATTTGAGACTGACAGTGGAATTTGAATTTTAATTGGGAATGACAGCACTGAAGGGCTGCATATGAATAGAAAATAGAAGTGGACGGACCCATGTGGAACACCATATTGCATTTTTGAACAGTCCCAAGTCCTTTTGCTGTGGACTACACTGTGTGTAAGTAAGCGTTAAACCAAGACAAGCTAAGTCTTTAACACCAATTTGGTTCTTAAGGCAATATAGGAGGATATTGTGAAGAAGTAAAATCAAAGTGGCTTGTTTGAGTCAACGGAAAGCTGAAGATCATTGGTCAGACTAGAATGATCTAAAACTGGATTGGAAGGGTTTATGGAGGTTATTACAAGATAGACAATTGGTAAATTGGGATTAGGGTTGGGCGGTAATACGGTAATAATTTATACAGCGGGGTCTTAAAAATAGCAACGTATCTAATTTATCTAATGCCTAAAAATTATTCTATGTCCAGGAGCGCGTATGTGTGGTTGTCATTACGTGACAGTGCGGAGGCGAGAGAGACAGAGGGAGGGAGACAGAGGGAGAGAGAGAGAGGGGAGAGAGAGAGAGAGATAGAGAGAGGGAGAGAGGTGGCAAGTCGCGCACCGAGTGACCTGGTCACAAAGAAGAACACGACTTTTGCAGTTTGGCAGTATTTTGGGTTCCGAGCTAACGAGAAGGGAGAGGCAGTAAAAACTGACGAGGCAATTTGTAAATTGTGCAATAAAAAGGTGACGGCGAGAGATGGAAACACCTCTAACCTAAGGACGCATCTCTGAAACAACCACCCGCTCACTGATATTTTGTCTGGGGAAAATGATGTGACCAGTTCCTCTATCCTCCCCATACTCCAGCTCTGCAGGGACAATGTGTTGGCTGTGTCAGAAAACAACCTCCAGCTAACAAAGTCAATAAAAACTGGCCATTCTAAAAAAGCTGGAGGCCAAGTATGAATCCGATTCAGTGCGCAAATTAATGCGAAAATGCACTTTCCTCGACCCTCGTTACCGTGGAGGATACGAGACTGATGACAACTCATTGGCTGAGACCAAGGCTGAATTACAGGCTGAGATCATGAGCTTAGAGGGGCAAACACCAGCAGGTCCAGTGGCCATCAGAGTGGAAGAGGGAGAGGCGCAACCCGAACCCCCACGAAAAAAAATTGACTCCGGGAAGTCTTCTGCAAAAACAAGCCGACACAGTGGCAGGTCCGGTCGGCTCCGTAGAGGACCGAGCCGGAGCTGAAATAACAGCCTACTGTTTGTAAGGAGACGAGGACCCGCTTCTCTGGTGGAAATGCGCTGCCGGGCGTTTTCCCCAGATGTCACAAGTGGCTCGAAAGTACCTGTGCATCTGTGCCACAAGCTCACCATCGGAGCGGGTTTTCAGTGTTGTCAGTCCACAACGTGCCCTGTTAAAGCCGGAAAAAGTAAACATGCTGGTTTTTCTGGCGAAAAATCTTGACTAGATTTGTTGCCACTTGCCACACAGTTCCTCTTCACGCTGTGTGTGTGTGTGTGTGTGTGTGTGTGTGTGTGTTTGTTTTACATAATTGTTTTAGGTAAAAGTTGTTAATATTGTGCATGTTATGTTGTTATTGTTTCAGTATTAGTGTTTGGTATTCAGTTTCTGAACGGTGTAGGCACAAGCCAACAGTGTGGAGACGCCGTCTGAGCCTTATATCATAAATTTTAATTAGCCATGGTAATACCCCATACCACAGTAAAATAGGGAGGAGGTTTGACGGTATCAAAATTTGGATACCTCCCAACTCTAGTTGGGATGCAACAGTTTTTGGAATGGAAAGGAAGGTCAGAGATGGATCTGTAATGAGAATTTGAGGATTTCTGGATCAAGGTCTGTTTTTGAGTAGAGGTTTAATAACGGCAGATTTTAAGGCTGAGGGCACAACGCCAGTGGAGTGACGTGTTGATGATGTTGAGGAGAGAGGGACCTAGAATTGGAAGAAGTTCTTTGAGAAGTGGTGTATGGAGAGGATCTAGCAGACAGGTTGAAGGTTTGGTTGCAAGAACCAGTTTGTAGTGTAGTGTTGGTAGTGAGAGTGTTTGAAGATGACCTTGGCAAAATAAATATAAATCTAATATTAACACTGTTTACAGAAACTACATATCAAGGGGATTTCTGTTTGTAAAAAAAAAAAAAATGGTAAATATGATTCTATAAATATTAGTATTCTGTATAGTATATATTGCATACAATTAGCAAGGAGTATTGAATTGGGACAGCAGTAGATTTTAGCAAACTGCATCTGCAACTGCATCTGCAGCCCTACTACACCTTCCTGCTATCTCAGATTAGAAATATCAGTTAAGTTCTAGAACAAGACTGACACATTTTCCAGGCCAATATTGCTGGTCCCATATCAGCTTATTGTAGACATCTCGAAATCTGCATATACGTTGGCTGATAAGTAACAAGAAATGTCAGTATAGAAGTGCCAAAATAGGTTTTTATCATTGAGAAACATGATGCAATTTAGTATGAACACAGTAAGAAAATGATGTACAGCACAAAGGGATATATAGTTTGTCCATCCGAGAGAACTGATGAGCAAAATTGTTATTCTGTAAAAAGGCACTGTTGTTCAGTGTATTTTGGTCAAAACTGAAAAAAGAAAAAACCTAAGGTAGCTGTTCCAAAATTGTTTATATGTTTACATTAAACGAAACATTCTGATGCACCATCAACACATCGTTATACCTTCCAAACACAAATATTGGTACCAGTCTCAAAAATCCAGTATCTGTCGTCCACAGTATTTTGTGTGCAGTAACAGCTTCAGACATACTGTGTTCTCTCCTCTACATGATAGACACACTGGCATCAAAGACAGCGGGTGAGCATTGTGTGCTGCACAAGGAAAGAGGAAGAGAATGAATGAATCAAAGAAATATGGAGGACAGCAAAGATATGAGCCAATTCAGCAACAACATCTAAATACATACAGTACACCTACAGCCAACAGCTTCGACAGATTTAATGCACACATTTTATTTTCCAAACAAATATTCTCTTTCCACACCACTAAGCCTACAAGCACATGCTTTAGATCTGTCCAATGTGTCCCAGCTGACTTTTATTATACCTAATCCGATCTTGGCTCACAGGGGACCTACACTCAATACCGTGCCTGAACACATCTGTGTGAACATAGATTGAGGACTGAAGTTGCACAAACACACACAATGCCTCCTGGATAGACCAGGGATCTAAGAAAACCATTGCTAAACATGAATATTGTCAATCATCATCATCAATCATCAACCTCCGTGGCTGGGAAATGAAGCCATTGCAATAGCCAACTGCAGTTCATAAAATGGCCACTTGAGGCTGGCTCCAACAGTGAGTCAAACCCCACTACAGCCCATGTCTAACTTTATAGCAGAAGTTAACACATTTACAGCCTTAGGACAAGTGCCAGGCTTTGAACCAAACTTTCGTAGTGACCAAACCGTGTACTTTCATTGTCACATGACACACTTTGGAAACATCTTTTCCCATAAGCTTACACTGTCAAAGAAGCGGCTGTAATATGGTGATGATCATTGATCCTTTGACTATCATAAATGATGCCAATCGGTCCAATAACAATGGGAAAGTCTAGAAGAGCCGCAAGATTAAATCCTTTTATCTCTATTGTAGTTAACCAGGCGCTAAACTGGAAGTTAGTTGGCTGCGGAAGTCTCTAGCCTGCAAGCTCTATTGGCCGCACAACACAGAAAATCCAATAATTTTATAGCCAGGAAGTCGAGCCATTTTGGCTTCAAAACACCACTGAGCAGCTTTCAAGGGAATAGGAAGCTCCGCCTCATTATGCAGTAATGCATGTTATACATTTCTATGAGTTTCATTGTCCATTATGAGATGAAAACCAGGAAAAGAGATTCAGTGCAGTTCAGTACTTTCTAGTCGACCCAAGTTATAGGCTGGGTAGGTTGCAGAATGTGTCAATCATCAGAATCAAAATGAATCCTAATTAGTAGTTTAGCAGTTTCATTTTGGCCAAAAGTTAGCCAGTTACTTTGTACCAGGATTTAAATAATTATCAAGCCTCAGAGAGAAATAAATGTACTTAAGTGGACAAATATTGCTACAATACAATACTACTACAAAACTACAATACTACAACTGTAGCTCAAGTAGAAAAATGTAATGTAATTAGTGCTATGATAGATTTATTTGGCTGTGAACGAGTACATTTCTTTTCTACTCACCTTACAACTAATGGACAACATGACCTGACACTTGAGTTACTTCCGCTTAATAACCATCCTTGTTGTTTAAGCTTCTGTTCCTACACTTTTGCTTACCTAAAACAGTGGTGTTCCTGCCCTTCCATCTTACCATCCACTCTACATGATGGCTCCTTAAAATTTGATTACCATGCTGTTACAGAGACAATTAAGCCCTGACCCCTTTTTGCAAACCTCACAGGAACTTCACTGAGAGGGGCTTAATTATGGACAGAGTAAGCAGAGAGTATGTAAGTAATCTCAGAACAATTTACTGTATGATGCAAAGAATTTTGCCTGACAACACATTTATAGTCCCAGGGTCTGTTCATGAAGTGTTGAGTTATGTACAAAATACAATTGTTACAATCTCTAACCCTGTTGCAGCATAGCTCCTAACATTTTCTCTGTCCGTTAACGTAGAAATGTGTAGTATATTTTATTGTTCCTCATCTATTGAGGTATGTTGTTGACACTGTACACAAGTAAAAAGAAAAATACCAAAACTGTCTGCCTGACACTTATTCTTGGTTTACTGCTCAGATTTCTGTGGGAGAAACTCCTTTACTCTTGAGCCACCCACTGCACCCACATGGTTTGGAATCTCCTAGGAACTCCTACATGTGGTGTGGGCTGGCAGGCAATATCATTATGCTAAAAGTAGAAAATAATTGGAAGAAGCGTTTCATGGCAAACTGTTTTAATAGTGAACTGTTCAAATCACCTTTTTTATTTTTAGTTCAAAGGCTTAATGTAAATGCAACTTCTGTTTGATGTTGCAACTGCTTATCTAACCATTTTGTCTGTACTGATGTAAAGTACAACCTGTACCCCTGCAGGTCCTTTATCCAGGCTACGGGCAGGGAGCACAGCATTAGTAATACCTGCCACTTTTGTTCTTTGACAATGATTAAATTGTTTAATTACTTAGTTTGTGTTTTTAGAACACCATTACCCGCGTATTACCATAACTGCTTCAAAAGTGTTTAATGGTACAGTTAAATATATAACAGGGGGACTGGTATCTCTGTCTCAGCAACTCTGCTTGATTTGGTATCGTAATTTTGGTGAAGGGTGGCATCAAAGTGCATTAAGCAACCTGTAACTGCTCCACACTATAGCTACAAGTTAGCTCTGCCAGCCTAGCAGACAACCCACTGGGTTGTGTTGCCATTTACACCACTATCACAGCAGCTTTGAACCACTGAGAGGAGGTTTTCAGATTCAGGGCTGGAGTGACCAACAGGACTGGAGCCAGGAAAGCAGCCAATCAACCCAGGCTCGTCAGCCTCTACGGACATCATGACAGAGGAGAAGCCACGAAGAGGACATTGATGGTTGAAGAAGAGAAGAAGAGAAAGAGACAAGAGCCTCCAAGTGTCTTTTATTTGTCTGTGTTGCTGAATAAAAGACTGCAGACAGACGCTGAGCTGGACTTGTTGCTGTTGAACAGTCAGTAATATTAGCTGGTTTGCCCAGTTGTCTTGTGTTGTTGCTCTTGCGTGATGTTTGGCTGTGTTAACAAAGTTGTCAACTTGCTAGTTTTTGATCATAAGCTAAGTCCCCTTTGAACAGAGGTTTCGCTGGTAGCATCTTTTAGCCACCTGTTATTGTCTCTGGTTCAGGTTATTTTAGCTTGGTGTACTTTTACCGCTCCAATTTGTGCTCAAGCTTTGACTGCCAGATGGCAAAAAAGCCTGAACGATGTATACGTTTTCAAGACATAACATTGTTTTTGAGTTTTGTTTGCCGTTGGCATGTAATGTAATTACATCAGACAAATTGTAACAGCAACCTTGGACTAGTGTTTCCAGCTTTTGATAGATAGATAGATAGATAGATAGATAGATAGATAGATAGATAGATAGATAGATAGATAGATAGATAGATAGATAGATAGATAGATAGATAGATAGATAGATAGATAGATAGATAGATAGATAGATAGATAGATAGATAGATAGATAGATTTGTGCTGCTCTGTGTGGAGCTACAACTGCAGTTTGCAGGAGAGTGGATAAGTGGTGGCTGACATATGGATGGCTGAACAACAGATGGTGCCTCCAACTTGTCTCCCCCCCGGTTAGATCTTTACACTTTTCTTAGGATGCCATGGTGATAATGTCTTTTTTTCTTTTTTTAGCAGAATGACAAAAACATTATGTAGAAGTCCCTGAGGAGGGTGAACGTAACTTCTAGTTAGTTTAACTCACCAATACAAAGATGAAACATTTATTCCGTGTCCAGTTAGCAGTAGTGCTTAAAGATCGAGATGTTACTACACCATCCAGTTTTGTCAAAAATGTAGTCCAAGAAGCCACAGCAAACACAGCGAAGGGCATCCAGAAAAAAAACACATAAATGAACACACATATTGTTCTTGGCGTTCCTAATCTTTCTGAAAACTCTGTCACTTTCCTTTTATACAATCCTGAGTACATGTGCACCACTCCAGCCTTTCCTCTCCACAAATGAAATATCTAAATTTGAGGTAAAGGATAGCACTCATTCAATACTATGTTTTTTTTTCTTTTTAAATCTAAAAATAATCTCTTACCTGCTAGGACTGAAACTGCTTGATTGGACAGATCAAGTGCCATCTCAACCTTCCAGAGTCTCAAATTGTGTCTTATTTTATGTGACCAACAGTTAAAAAACCCATAGTGACTCACTTTAAAATGTCATGAAATAGAAATATTTACTGCAAATTTACCACACCAAAAGAAGTTATTCTCTCCTGCAGAAAACATTGCTCCTGAACTGCCTAATGGTGTGTTCAGACCAAATGTGAAGATAATATTCAGCTTGTGTTACACCGGCAAATTTGATCATGTGATAATTATTTTTTATTGCCTTTAATTGCACGGCACACAGCTCAGTGAAATTCACCGTTTTCTTCAGGAGCTGTGTCGGGATGACTGGTTTGTTGATTATCTGAGATTACCTATAGGTGATTACGGTGTTGAGGGTAGGGAGAGCATGCAGTATGAGGGAAGATAGGACAAACGTCTTTACAAAGGGTCTACATACCTTCGACCAGACCTGCTTATCTCACAGCTAAAAGTAATTTTCCACATGACAAAAAAAAAAAAAAAAGTCCCATGCCATCAGAAACTGAGAAACGAGGTGAAGACCAAAACGTGTTTCCAGGCAATTACAGCTCAATGAGAGAGGTGTGACCGTCAGCTGAGGGGCAGTTCTGCAAACCAATGGAGCAAGTGTAATTACCACAATACACTGGAGTTGCACAACTCACATTAAGGGCTACATTAAAAGATTATTAATTTATTTAAATAATAAAAACATACTATAGAAAAGTTTAGAAATAGATATTGTGAGGATAAGGGTGTGTGTAACGTGAACATCCCTCCTTGCAGTATACACAGACATGTAGCGACATAAACAGAGAGCTGATGAAGAGAATGCTGAATCTGTCAAAAAGAAAAAGAGGTGGTACCAAGAAGAAAGCCAAAAAGCCACACAACATTGGGGAAACACTCATTAAACCTGTTTTCATTCAAATGGCTGACATTGTATGTGGACCAGGTGGCTAACAAATTTAAGACTGTTCCACTGTCCAACAATACAGTGAAAGACAAAACACTGAGAACACACTCGTCGAAATAATCAAGACAGGCCCGTTTTCAATTCAGCTGGATGAAAACTACCACTGTGGCAGAGGAGGCAATTCTCGTTGTATATGTACAGTACATTGAGGAAACTGAACTGAAACAAGACATTCTTATGTCTGTTAATCTCACAGCCACCACAAGAGGAGAGGGCAATTTCAGTGTAGGTGATATGTACAATCTTCCCTCTAATATTTTAGTTGCATGCCACACAAATTGTGCCGCCGCAACGATGGGGAAAAATAAGGGCTTCAACAGCCGTTTGAAGGAGAAAGTGCCCCACTGCTTAGTGTGTCACTGCATGATACACAGACACGCACTGGCAGGCAAACACCTCCGTGAAGTAATGTTGTAGCTTTGAGTAACGTTTGAGCCAGTACAGGCGGAACATTTTTAAACATCCCCACAGCAAACGTAATGTTACTCCCCTGTATGAGTTGATGTTTTTATATGCTGTATGTAACATTAGCCAATTAAGATAGCTGACTTGCAAAACAATGATTGGCTTTAACATTAGTTCTTGCACATACCTGAGCCAGTCATACTTTAAGTCTCTTAACTGGAGCAACCTTACTGAAGTGTCTCCTGAAGCTGTCTGAATGTTTCTAACATTAGGGTTAGGGTGCAGGATATCACTGTTAGTTACTAGAGACAGAACAGAAGTGCATGTAAGATCTCTGTTAATCCCAGTGTTGGAATAACTAAGTTGTACTCATTTACTTAAGTACAGTACATACTGTAAGTGCTAGTAGGCTACCTATTGTTTTGAGGTACTTTGAGTATTTCCATTTTCTGCTACTTTATATTTCTATTCGCTTCATTATGGATGCAAATTTTGTATTTTTTACACCACTTAATGCATATGATAACTGTAGTTACAACTTATTTGCAGATTTAGATTAATATTAAATAAAAAAACAATTAATACATTGATGTACTGTTGTAGATTAAACTATCCAGCAGTGTAAAATAAATTAATATGAGCTTCACCTTAACTTCATGGACATTAAAATGATGAACAGATTAATGCATTAGTCATTCTAATAATAATAATAATAATAATAATAATAATCATAATCATAATACGGTTGTATATTATTTTGAAACTTTTCATAGAACTATGTTGACAAATGCTTCAGCTAATTTCAGCTAAGCTTTGTGTTGGAGTTTGCGGTATCTCAAATTCTAAATTTAAACAAAATTTGTATAATTACTCTAAATGCATGCCAGTTCCAAATGTAGTTTATGGGTCTGTTTGCTAACTAATAATTGGTATCAGCTGTGAAAAACTCGGTTGACCCCCAAATCAGACCCAAATCCTCCAAATAATAGAATAAGATGTCAAATACAGTTTGTACTTAATTTAAAAATCAACAGGTGAAAAGAACCTTGAGTGTATTGTGTGTGTGCAGAGTCTACGGACTTCAGTACTGACGCCATTGTCCATGTAAAAAAATAATGGAGGAAACACCACTGAAATCCAAATTCCACTGTAACAGTAATGAGTCTGGGCTTTTTAACAGCAAACTGTCACAGTACATAGCGTAGGATACAAGCACAGAAGTTTTAACAACTGTTGTAGCCTATAATTCACAATCAGCAGATGGGTTATTTATGAAGCGCTTGGAATTGTGTTAAAATCACATATCTCTCGGCAAAAATCCCGTGACTGGTCTGCTTGCTTTCACACCACAAACAAACCAAAACAAAGTCCGCTTAGAAGCAGACTGAGACCCACCTTTTCAAGCAGTCTTGGTCTGGTTGTTTGGTCCACCAGCCCAAACAAACTGCACTAACCTTGAAACATGCTAGGTGTGAAAACCCCCTAAAATTCCATCACACTGACTTTTCATGGTGGGTTTAAACAAAGCCATAAAACACGATATGAACATTTTAAAAAGGAAGGAAATGTATTAAAGTACATGTACATGCAGCCATATTCTAGATAAAAGGCCTTCCATCAAGGGGTTGGGGATGTTCTGCCTTGAGAGAACAGGCAGTAATGTACCCATCAGTATCCATGGTGATGGCTGCTTCCTGCTTGTATTGGGAAACACAAAGTATGTCCCACAGCGTGCCTGTTTATTTATACTCTCCATTTTTTTTAATAATCAAGGACACACACACACACACACACACACACAC
>OMLP01046789.1:0-14184 GCA_900302685.1 Spondyliosoma cantharus
TGTGAATTTTCTCTATACAACGTACACTTGAACTGATATAGATTTTTTTTTAGGTGGGTCTTGTTTTAGGTGGTTAAAATTCACTTTTCATCTGGACTCCGTTCACTGCAGTACAAAGCTGAGCGTCTGGGCTGGAGAGGCTCTCTGCTTCTCCAAACTGAGGCTGCGCTGATCGGCACCTACGGTAGGGAACAGACCGACTATAGATATGTACTTTATATGACCCCACTTCAAAAAACCCAAACTATCCCTTTAAGGCCACTGATGAGGCTACTATATTTGATGTATTGGGAGTGAGAATGTGAGGTCTTTCAATTCAATTCAAAAACTTAATTTGTCTCAGGGGGGCAATTAAAGGCAAGAAAAAGAAAATCGCAGTTGGGGGCTCAGCGCACCTGTCCAAAGGGAGCACCCCGAGTCCTGGGAAGAGGTCTGTGGGTTTCCCGAGGCCCAGTTCTGGAGGCACCTGTTTTCAAAAACTGGGTTCTGCAGGTGTGAGGCCAGCTAGATGAACTGCCACATTCTTTGAAATGAGATTGGGGATGGTTTATAGTGATGAAAAAAACCTTGAAATCCCTGGCAACAGCTCCGGTACCTGGGGATAGATTAAATGCTCACAAGATCTTGTGCAGGTGATCACTCTGCAATAGTGAACCACTAGAAATCTGAATGTTTGCACACTGGCTGTGATATAAACAAAAGAAATCTGCATTGCATAATAACAACAACTCATGCATTACAAAATCAATTAATCTGGAAGGTCAAAGCACCCACGCGCAACGAACTTTACGCAATTTGACATATCTGTTAAATCTGTCGGAGAAGGCAGACGCTGCATAAAATGACTGGTTTATTGATATATGAACATACAAATACAGGTGAGCAAAGAAAACATGAAAAAACAGCCACAAAAGCTGGCAGGACAAAATGACTGCCGTTTTACGTCAATAGTTTCCAAAGCAGCCCAAAGCCCTCACAAATGATTCCATTGATGTTTGACTCGAGGGGGGGAGAAAAGTAGCATTTTGCAGGTGAATCTGCAAATTGGTTTTACTGCAGGTCTCCTGGCTTTGGCAGTCAGCCTTCATCAGTGCAAACCTCAGGAAACAGGAAACTACCTCTCTGTTGGTAGGGACGGGGCCTGTCAAATCTCATCATCCATTCATCTGTTTGAAAGACAAGCTAGAGGAATGGAAAATGAAGAGAGGGGGAAAAGATCCTCTTTGGAATTGAGGAGTGAATTTGGCAGCGGAGGCTCAGCTAATCAGGTTTACTTAATCAGTGGATTCAGAATGCAAAGCAGGCCGATGGAGCAAAAGAGGGCGAAGGCGAGCGAGATAGATGAGCAACAATACGAAATTAACCCTATGCCCGTGTTTGTTAATTCAGCGAGCAATGACACAGTTATTCATGTGGAGGCAAAGAGAAGGCAAATCACCAGCCTGCCTCCGGCGCTCTAATCAGGCCACTGGTCCTATTGCAGCACAGATAAAGAGGGATGGTGGAAATGATTGTACCGTATGACTAAGTCTGTCTAAATGTTGCATATTAAAATATGTCGTGTTGTGGCGGCGCTGACGAATCACTGATGGCCAAGATCTGTTCGTCTTTTTTGTGTGCTTCCACGAGAGAGCAAAATAACACAGCAAGATAACTGAAGTTTACATTTCCAAACGCTCATGAAATATGCATGCGTACATTGTAGGGACAGAATCCATGCTGAGTGGAGGAGGCACTGTGACTCCAGCCTTAATGCAAAGCACCCCACTGGTAGCGCCGCATGAGGCAGGCAATGTGTTCTCAACTGCTTCCCCGCACCTCCAGGATGACATCGTGCATCAGATAAAACCGGGAAGATCTAACCATAACAACACCGTGGGGATGCAGTGGCCTAAAGGTGAGAAGGAACGGATGTGACTGCGAGTATCTCGGCAAGAAGAGGACGAAACAAAAAGCGCCGCCTCTCTGAACAACTCTACAAACGGTGCTGTTGAGCAACAGCTTTATCTGCCTTAAAGTCTGAAGCCTTACAAGACGCCCATAGGGGCTTATTATGCCCCCCTTGTTCTCATGAACAAGCATGCTCAAGTTTGCATCGATGGAAATTTTTACTTTAGGAAGGTGATTTATAATTGCCATGAGCAAATGTCAAGGCAACCAGCCTACTGTGATTTAAAGTGTGTTAAGTCTGAGTGTTAATTTGAGGCAAGGGATACCAAAATGTCATCGCACGAGTTTTCCAACCTTAAGGACAAAGCTAATCATCTGGCATTGATTTCCAGAGGAGAAATCAGCCAGAATAAAAAGTTGGCAGTTAGCATTTTATGCACTGATACGTTCACACTTGGACATTTCAGAGATAGAGTATTGATATTTCTACACATCACATGTTTATGACCAGACTTTCATATCATGAGGTGGACAGGAAGGTGGTGGATTTCCAGGTGAGAAGGACTCAAGACTGTGTTTCAGCATCTGTCAGTGTGAAACCGACGGACATGTTCAAGGAGACCTTTTTGTGGTGACCAAATATTAAGCCAAAACATGATCTGCTCCTAACCCTCGCCAAGTGGTGTCGGGACCTAAACCTAATCAGATCACAAGCACAGTGCTGGCTCGACATCGAAAAGAACATTTAACCTCAAGAAATGTAAACCTTTAACACAAATACATGTTATGTGTTAACATATCCATGATTTACAAAGGACAAATATGCCCAACATCCATTGTCGTGATTGGTTTGGAGACATTTTTTTTTTCTTAAATTGAAAAGTAAAATTGATCAATCATAGTGGATTTTCTTTTTAACTCTTTTATGTATTTCTCGAGGAATGCGAACAGCTTTGATGATTTCTGGTAAGACAGATCCCCCCCTAACACATACATGAACATGGAATCATAAATCAACAATGCCAAAGCTTAACATACGGAGGAGGTTAGGGTCGGGGGAGGGAATTGTGGGAGCGAATGGTGTCGGCGTAGTATTGTGTCAGCCTGAAACAGCCATGCACAGGATCAGACCAGTCATCAGTTAGCTGGGGCAGTAGCCAAGCAGATGATGAAAAGGCCGGTGATTGTGAATGTGATCATGAATGACAAACTATTGCCAATCAGCCAATGCGACCATGTATTCAGTGCTTTGCCCGGACTTCTGAATTCTCATTATTATGATGATTATTAAAATCACAAAGTATGCTATTACTTCGATTTTTCTTTTATTGCTTGAGAGCCCTAGTTTGACTGCGCCTCTCCTTATTATTATGTGGCACATGTTTCTTAAGAAGCGACAGCAAACCTACTCTTTAAACCTTACCCTCTAACAACTTGGTTTAACAAAATCTATGATCTGCCCTTAGCACTGCATGAAAAGTCGCACTATTCTTGATAATTGGGACATCCCGGCGATGAATGCAAATCTTGTGCATGCTTTCACAAGTGCTGACCGGTGCGCCTGCCTTAACGGGATGAAGAGTCCTCTGATACCGTCGTATCGGTGCTACCGGGATCAATCGGATGGCAGAGCCCTAACAGGCAATCTAAGAAAGGCAAAGCAATTGAAGGGCATAAACTTTACTAAAGTTTCTGTTGCTTGCCTGTGTGTGTGCGTGTGCGTGTGAGCGAGTATGTGTGTGAACGATCCTGCATTATTTATTTGCACTCATTAAAAGTAATCAATTGAAACTGGCATTGATGTAAGGGTCTTTATTGGGCTTTCAGGGATCCGTCACTGTAATGTACCCTGTGACTTTCTAACCCCGCTTGATTGTTTTGTTCCACAAAACGCCCAAAGGGAATGGAAATGTGTTTGTGCCGACCCATCAATGCTAAGCATCGCTCAATGAGGTGGGATTTCGGAGGCCCAACGGTTTTTGTAAGAAAAATCATATCGGCGTATCAGCCCAGAAATGTACAGCAGCGTGGCTCAGGATGGCTGCGAATGACTGAATACCGCAACAAAGGCCATGTCAGCTTGAAGTGTGTGAATACAAAGCTCTGAGTTTAACCCAACATTAGAGACAGATGAAGCAGTATGAAGGCTGTTATGGAAATGTGCTGCCTGCTATAAGTGAGCGAGTGGGTGTGTTGATTAAAAGAGAGGGCCCAGGAGAATTGAGTGTTGAACGTGTGTTGACAGAATGTGAAGCCGGCCTCATTAAACTATAGAACTGGGGACGAACACACTCTGTTCTCCTTACATGTCAACAAACACATTAGTTTCAATTCACTATCAGTCAGGACAGTTAGAAGGTGGGTGGGTCGGTGATTTGGTTGGCTGGTTTGGCTTCAGCATTCAGAGGCGAATGCCATGCTGCGGTTCCAGATTTAAGTGGCATGCAAAATGGAAGACCCCTCCAGCAAAATCCTCCTTCTCTCCTTCAAATCCTCGCAGGTTGCCACCGGGGCCACGGGTGAAGGAAGTGAACTGCGTACACAGAGGACGTGAAAGTGACACCCCGCTGTCAAATCAATTCAAGGTTGTTCTGGGGCATCTCAGGTACTGAAAATAAATCAGTGTCATGACTGTGGAAGGAGAAGACAGGTGCCTTACCCCTCTCGCCGTGCGGTTGCTTAGTGAGCCTAAACACGCTGTTACACTCAAGTGACTACAATGACTTTAAGATTTCATGACAAACGTGCATTGTCGTGTCATTCGATATGCCACATAATTTACCGGTTTATCGGGAAAAACACAGAGCAGAGGTCCATCAAACTTCAAACATGAAATATGTTTAGCCCAGCTTAGCACAAAGAGTGGAAGCAGGGGGAAACTTAAGACCTCCAAAAAAACTGACAGTGCTTCTCCTGTAGGTAAGCACCTTTATGAGTGTTGGGGCACATTGATCATTGTCATTGAAACAGACCAAATAACCAATGTACCACCAATACCACTTTGTACTTTTACCTTTTTTTAGTCAAAGCCTGGCTCCTACGTTTCCCAAAATGCAACTGGACCGGCAACAGATTGGTCAGAGGTCTAAATGTGTTATGCCATGACAGTTCAGTTGTCAGAGTAAAATGTTAGCAGTTTCTGCAAGCCACTGATACATTCACATTTGTCAGGATCATAGACAATAGTATGTGCTACACTGACATTTAAAATACAAAGTTCACATTACATGTTTTATAGCCTGACTTTCAGATCAGGAGGTGGACAGAGTGATGGGAGAGATACGAGTGAAAAGGCTGCCAATGCTACTGCAGTTTGAGACTGTGTTTCAACATTTCTGAGTATGAAACCACTAGATATTTTAACGGAGTCCTCATTTTCCAGCCATGACTTCCGACAGGAAGTCGGGACAGCTCCAGCCAGTTTTCGGCGACCAAAAAATAAGTATTTTAAACTGAAACATGATCTTTGCCTAGCCCTTTTTTTTGTGCCTTTCAGTTCTATCATGTCCGTGATTTGCAGGAATGCACATTGCCAACCATTAATTCTGGGCGATTGGGTTGGAGGCATACTAAACTTGTTGTCTTCAGACCCCACTGACAGACTCAAGTTATATCACATAAGAACACATTTCCCGCTGGAAGAGGCTTTATACAACCTTTTTCTCACAGATGCAGTCATACTCCCCAATGTCTGTAAACAGACTGATGTTTGAAATCTGTGGAAAACCTGAAATCAATGACAATTCCAAAAAGTGTCAGAAAATGGTCTGTTTTTAAGAGCATTTAGTCTAGAACCAAGCATGAGCGCTGACTTTGAAGCCCAAATAATAAGCCTCCTTTGATTTCAAATATCTCCCCTCAGGACGGAGAGTAGCGACGATCCCACTGACGATCAACAAGCCATTCTGCAGTCTCTTGCAGCTCTCAGTTGACTCAATGATGAGAGTGCATGGAGTAACAAGACAAAGAGAATCAGATATCTATTTATTTCATCAAACCAGCTCTAAAAAACTATATGTTGAGAGAGTGCATAACCTCTGTTTCAGCCCTCATTGCGTCCGCTTCTTCAATAATTCAGAATTGATTTTTAAGATGTTACTCATCCCAAGCACATCAGTCAATAGTCTGATACAGCGCAGAGTGAATCTTATTTTCCATTAACTCATCTTATGCCCTTTCGTCAGTCAGCCAGCCTCATTTCGTCGCGCTATAATCCCTCTCGAGCATCATCTGAAGCGACGTCAGTTCCTGATGAGGGATGCAAAGTTGGATCACCTGCCAGTGGACATTAACTGCCCTGAAGTCACTATTAGTCTGTGCATATATTTCCTTCGAATGATCTGTTTCATGAGCGGTTTCCCAGAGATTCAGCGCATGAACACAAATCTCAGCAACTATTACACATCGATTAAACCATAATGCAGTTTGTCAGTATGTTTCACACGCTCACATAGTTTATCTATGATCCTCACTCCAGACACCAGCCATTCATCAACACTACTTACATACTTTCCAATCGGAGCTCATTAAAGTGTTATTGACTTTTGTTGGTGCAGCTTATTGCTGCAGGATAAGATGATAATAAAACTCATAGTATGTCTATAAATGCGTATAACTTCTTGCTGTGCCATTTCCTTGCTGTAATATAACTTATTTTTAGCTTGTACATTTAGCATTTCTGATCTCAGGTATGAGGCCCTGTTAAGTAAAAATAATTGAATGACCAAAAGAAAAAAAAAAAAAGTGGTGATTATAGCCTGCACTCTGCAGTTACAGCCCCGTGATTAATCGGCTCGCACCTGATGATAAGAAATGACAGTACAATCAAATGTGTTTATTGCTAAAGGAGCAGCCATGACTAAGCAATGGGAACAGATAATACTCTATAGTCTGCAGGCTAATTAGTTTGTTATACAGGTGAGTTTCTGTTATGATAAACGGTTAAAACAAAAATAGCCTAAAATGAAAATCAAACTTAAGCCCAGTGCCAAGAGTAATTTATCAGAGATTGTGAGTCTGCGCCTGA
This sequence comes from Spondyliosoma cantharus, assembly GCA_900302685.1. Taxonomy (NCBI): domain Eukaryota; kingdom Metazoa; phylum Chordata; class Actinopteri; order Spariformes; family Sparidae; genus Spondyliosoma; species Spondyliosoma cantharus. The sequence continues at coordinate 6,917 of OMLP01046789.1, forward strand.
CTGTGAGCCAAGATGCACGTCGAAGGCAGAACGAGAGATAAGAGAATGAAAAGAAGCTTTTTAGTAAAGAAACATTGGGAGAGGTTGAAAAGGGTGCTCATGGCTCCCTGATTCACAGCTGCATTTAGCTCTGATCCAATCGTTTTAATTAGATGAAGAAGAGAATATGTAGAAAATAGAATGATTACACCCGAGTTGGTGCTGCTGTCTGTTTGTCCAGGCCGGCAGTTTGACTCGACTGCTGTGTTGTTCTGCTGCAGTTCCGATGCAGCCTGATGTGTCGGATCAGCATTGGTCGAGCGAGCTAAAGGGTGAACGAAGACGGCGAGCGGCAGTATCGCGTAAAAAACGGTAATAAGAGAACTAAAACATTATTATCTGATCATGCCACAGCGGTTACGTTCTTTAAAAAAAATCAGTGGGAAGAAATTGATGTTGCGCACCGCCTGGCTGATACTTTTAGTCCAAATACAAATTAAAGGTAAAATAAATACATTTAAAAAGATTCTTACTGTATTGCACAACAGAGAATAATCAGGTCATAAATAAACCAAACCATAATCCAAAAACAGCATTAAAATGTAAAATATGAATGTAACATGAAGTACAAATTCAAATGCAAATGCTGACATGGAAATCTGGAAGCATGTGCAAATATGACAATGTTAATGGAGATAAGACAAAGGGAAACATGAAATGTGATGCTCAGAATGGGAAATGGAAATGCGTTTGTTAAATCAAGGGGTAATAATCAATAGATCTCAGCCATGCATGCAGTATCTATAGACTACAGCTGTCATGATAATGAGTGAAATATATGTATTTCTTTCTTCTTCTGAATGTAACGTGTGTATTTCATAACCAAACTCATTCCTATATTGCACTGACAAAGGAATATTTTGCTAGAGTTTGTACATGAGCATTTTATATCCAGAAATCAATCAATATCAATCAATTCAATTGGTAAACTCTACCATGGACCACCCCGGTAATAAATGGACACGGTCCAGCCATATACCCGGTTTCGACTTTGTAATATTGAATTTCCTTCCATCATCCAGCTGATACAGATACTTGGCTCAAGGTAAAAAAAAAAAAAAAAAATGAATGAAGGTTATGATTGAAAGGGCCATGCTTGCCAAAAAAAAGAAAGAGAATGTGACCTATGTATTTCCCACCACTCAAACTCAGATTGTTGACTGTTCCTCTGCTCGTTCTGTCTGTCCATCATGCTAACCTGTGTTGGGGCTTGAAGAAATAACTTGGTCTCGTGCGTCACAGCTATGAGTCTAAACCATTTAAAGGATTTACCATAGACATATATATAGACGCCTCATTAAGCGCTGGACTGTACGCCGATGTCACCATCATATTGGTTGTGGCAGCTTCCGTGAACTAATAAAAGTGAATGGAGTGAACTTTGTAAAGCTCCTTCTACAAAGTGCTATAAGTTAATGTCTCTCATTTAAACATTCACACACGTGCGGATATATTCAGGAAATGGATAGGAACCAAACAAACAAACAACGTCTGGAATGTTCTCTGATGATTATAAATGTAGTGACTGGAGGTGTACCGATTGTGGACGGTGAGCGCTGATGGCGCACAGAGTCATGGGAGCGAATTCTCAAGTGCTCATGAGACTGTTGTTGTTTGGATATGTTTCGTTTGGTTGCTTTCTGTACATGTTCTAGGTGTTGCTGTTGTGCCCTGTTGTGTTCTGAGGATGTGTGATGTTGAATTGGCATAGACATAGATTTTGCAGTGTGCCACCATGGCCGAGTATGATCGGGCGAGTGGTGACTTTCATGAAAGGTGATTGTTCATAAGATAAAAAGGAACCTGCGGCCCTGAAACATTGCAGCGTAAGTGGCACGGGTGTTGAAGTTAAGGAACTGTCTCGTTAGACTTATTCCCATATGTCTATGGTAAATCTTGTTGCGCCTTTGAATAGAATAGAAAAATAAAGATTTTTGGGGAAAAAAAAATCATTCTGCCGGCCTTAAATTGACTCAAAAGCGCCACCCACTGTTGGAGCCACCTGCTGCACCTGAGCTGCTGGAGCTGCCCGCTGAGCAGAAGTCGCAGTCTAGGAGCTTGGTGCGCAATCATCTGCTCCCTCTGTAAATCAGAGCTGATACAATGCCCACCGCGGCTGCGAAGTAACTGAGAACCACGTTGCATATTTGTGCCTGATTATGAAGGTAAATCTGATCCAGAATTCCTGGAGAGAGATTGGATGGACGGAGGGATACAAAAGGAATGAGAACATGACGGCAGAACTACCTAAAAGGATGAGTCCCCCCACTCCTTCCTCACAGCAGAACAGCGCAGTATTCTCCTAAACAACTGAAGCAACTAGGGACTTGTTTTTAGCCGTAAAAGAGTCAAAATGAAGTGTCCGGTGTTATCCAAGTCTCCAGAAGCCCTGAGATCCCAGTTCGATTTGAAAAGACCTTATTTTCTACTTGTGAAGTCGGGCTTGTGCACCCACTTTGGACAGGGTGCGTGTGAACGCTTCAAGCTTAGCGGCGATACAGTGAAGATATCTGCTTGAAAAAAAGGTGAAAACAACGACTTGAATTACAGTGCATGAGCTGTATGGAGACATTTGATTATCTTATTTTTATAATTCTTTTTTCCATTATGATACCCAGCTACTTCAGTTGTTTAGGAGAATGCTGCAACGCTGTTTTGCCATGATCCGGCAATAAAGTTTTGTGGACTACGAAAATTCTAATGACCATCCATCGGCACGACGTTGAGTATCTACTGACTAAAATTTCATTTTCTTTTGGGTGAACTGTTACTTTAAATGTGATCAGTCAGAACAGGTAGAACGGTTTGTGTCATGAAAATATCGGGTAAAAAACCTGTCTGACTCGAAAGACTGGATTCAAAAAGACAAACGTGAAAGCCTTTGAAATGGAATTAAGGGCTGTGTCGTAATTACAAGGTTGACGCAGATGAGAAGCAGACTTTACAGATGAATCCAGCAGTGCCTGTGAGAGCTGCTCAAGATGTATTATTGTGTTTGTAATTCTTAATTACAAAAGTTTGAGCAGGGTTCATTTCCCCCCCTGCCTTGCTCAGCAGCCTCCTCACACACGCAAGGCTGCTAAGATATAATTGGGGCCGCCGTTTTCGTGGCCGCGCAGCAAATGGCTACTTGAACAACTCCCTCTCGCTCTCTGGCCGCCCGTCGAGTGCGGCTTACTGCACTCGGTCTTTATTCCTTTTAATCATTGACTTCATTTCAGAGATAGGGAAGCTGACATTGGGAGAACCTTTTCATTGCCATTCTGCGAATCTCATTGACTAGCATTGTAATAGATGTCATATGGCAGGATGGAGGACAGGCTGAATAGCTGCGGCTGAAAAGGACAGTAATATGCTTCCGTCCCCGTGCAGACGCTCAGTCATAGTGTGTATTATGTAGCCGTTTAGCCCGACACATATTAGCCATACATGACTGTAATGGAGCGGTTTCAACGCTAAAAAGAAACTGTTTCACCACATCCAGCAAATTAATGAGAATTTATATTTAGTATTGAGTATCCGCGCGAGTGTGAGCGCGCGCGCGTGTGTGTCTCACAGTGATTGACTGTTTTGATATAAAGTATGGATAGTTCCAGGGACACGAGGCAGCCTGGTAATTTAGCAAAACAGAAGGTTGATACCATGGGAACATAATTAAGGATAATTCCAGTGTGATTTGAGTGTTTGCTCATCTTGTTAATTTTGCATCCATTCAGTTTCCAGCATGTGCCACAATCAAACATGCTGTGTTAAAAAGTGCTTTTCTATTATGTATTCAGTCCGTTCCAGTTTTAAAGCGTACAAAAAACTCCCAGGATGTCAAAATACGATGCTGTGTTTCTTTCTGACTGAACTTCAACTAATATTCCTGCTCTGAATAGAAACCTTGTATTTGAATCTCTACAGTAGGTATCCTCTGCGGTTTTAGAAATTATTGAGTGCAGCTGTAAAGGGCATATTGGTTCCCAGTCACATACCTATATACCACTGAAACAGGGTTTTCTTGCTATAATCCTCCCATGTTGATACTGGACACGCAATACAGCTCGTATTCCACGCACAGTGTATTCAAAAGTTTGTGTGAAACTTACATAATACTCCTTATTTATGTGTCCCTGGGGAATTCTTTTGAGGAAATCTAAATCTTGCTCTGGATAAACCTAAGAATATAATTGTGTGCATTTTGTAGATGGCTTTGGAATTTGGAGGGATTTAACAGCCAACAGCAGGAATCATTATTGTGAGCAAAACACCCAATCGCCAGAACTAATGTTATGTTTCAGGGAACCACAGATATGTTGTATGTATAAATATTAAGTTTTGCTAGATTCAGTTCTCAATTTTATGTTGCACCACACTGTGTGAAACTGTCTCACAGACAGTTTGATTGATGTGTTTAATGTGCACGTGTCTGTCATGAGTGCATAATCATTTCAAGTTCATAAAGTCATTAAAAGGTTGATGAAAAACGGTCTAAAAGGTAAAACCATATTGCTCTTTATGTAAGGTCTTTACTGCAGAATGTAACATGATTGCAATTTAGCTGAAGGCATTGTGGTAAATGTGATGTCGTACGGTGAGGTCATGTCAGAAGCATTGTGGGTAAGAACAGCGTGGCTGCGGATGAAGAACACGCGACTCCAGAGTATCGATATTCTACATGTGGTCCAAGAGGAGCGCACGGTAATTTTGTTAATGTAGCTTTACATGCACATTAATGATGCTTTTTATTTTACCTCAGCACATTTCAGTTATGCTAATGTGTCACATTTGTTTAATGGACACTGGCTTGAGAGACTTTGGCATTGAGTGGGGAGTTGTATATCATTTGTGAGACTTTTATGTCATTTATTTTTGTCATAGATTTCACGGTGTCTGCTGAAGCACAGAGAGAGACAGCAAATCAGTCTCCAAAGAAATCCATAAGAATTGTGGCCATTGTTTAATTGGACCGGTGTAGATACACTGTGCCTGTGTTCTGGTTTGGTTTAGGCACAAAAGCCACATGGTTATGAAAACATCACGGTTTGGCTTAAATTAGCCCACCACAAAAAAGGTGGTAGCTGTCACAGGTCCTTCAAAAAACAACCGGTTTTGTTGCCACAGACGAGAGTCTGGAGGTGGTTCACCTTCACGTCTGGAATCCCCCCGAACTGCGGTTTTCGTCTGACAGCTTTGTGGTTTGTAATGACTCCACCACCATCCTCTCCACCCCACGATGTAAGAGTCGGCTAATAATCACTTAAAGTGAATGTGATATGCAACAACTGGAACTAATGGCAACCTTGGATGTATCTCCAAGTGCTAACTGCTAACTGCTTCTGGTATTATTATGTTTAGTTGAGTGGCAGCACAAAGTAAGTAAAAGATGGCAATCATCAGCAAACGTAAACTGCTCATACATTGTGGTTGCATCATTAGTTGAGTTATTTTGCAGATCCACTTCGACCCACAACTGTATACCAAAGCTGTGGGTGCAGCAGCTTAACACATTTGTTTAATTTGGGACAGCGTGTACATTACTTTTTTTATGAAAACACAACATCTTGCAACCCGGTCCAACATCAAACTACGGGTGCAATAAAAATTCTCTTCATGTGAAAAGCATTTCCCTTAATTACAGCGAGCCGCACATTCCCATGGTTCTGTTCAACTGCCGCGCCTCAAATCTCCGATGTGAGAGGACTTCAAAGTGGCTTCCCCGCTGCTTCATGGTATTCGTGGTGTCCAAGGGAGGTTAGATGGAGTGACCTGAAAAAAAGAGCACTGAGACTCTGGGTATGGCTACGGGGATATTCTAATTAACATTTTAATTAACACAAAATATTGTTAACTCCGGGCCATCCTTAGAGCCATGTCTGGGACACACTCATTACATTCAACGTTAGCCTCTCTGCTGCTGCCCTCAGACGTGCTACCTGCGGAAATGTCATCCTCCAAGAGAAAGACGAGATAGTGATGGATTCAATTCTTTGTTTTTTTAACTGAAACATGTTGGAGGGTGACAGTCAAAAGCAAGTTTGAGTTTTTTTTATTTATTTTTTTTCCAAAACCAAACAAGTTGGATTTACATGTTTTAAAATAAGGACATGGTGTTTATCCAAGTCACATATAGTAAACACATGATCTGAGACATGAAGTCTTTGCAGGGTCCTTGCTGCCTATGTATCAATGTTTGATATATGGTGCTTAATCTTTAAATCCCTTACACGTGCTGTAATAACCAGGAAAGGCACAGTTCACCCTCCAACACACAAGATAACTCATTTTCTTTCCACCCGTCCTTCGAGATTGCCGATGCTGTGGATTACCGAGGCTTTGAGACATTTGCTCAGCATGATGCTATAAAATCCATTCATAAACATAAACTAAACAACCGCGCAAGGAAACAGACATGATCTGTTTGCAAGTTCTCACTAATGACTTTGTTATTAATGGTTAATGAAACATTCATTACAGCCTCAGACGGGTAATCAATCCACACCTGCCTATCCTGTGACCGCTCACCAGTCTGTCACCAGGTTAACACATCTGAACAGACACCCACTCACACTCACACCAGTGCCTACAGGCTTTTCCCTCCACGTCTGACCTGCGTGTCTTTGCACTGACACTACAAACACAAGACACAAGGAGGACATGTATACTCCATGCAGAAAGGATAATGATTCAATCCCAGGATCTTGTCGCTGTGATATTTCACTGATCTTCTGGAGTCCAGCCTGATTTGGTTTCAGTTTTCATCATTTCTTTCAGCGTGCCTATATTTAGCAACTTTGCCAAGTTTGCCAACTAATTGTTGGGAAGCTGGTTAGCTAAAGATAGAAGGCGTAAAGTACAAGGCGTAAATATATTTAAAAAAAAATAATATGTACAGTGTTACAATGATGTGATGATGATGTCGTCTATAAATTGCTCAGTTCTGTCACCTCACTTGTGGTGATGATAGAGAAGTGGTTAACTGCTGTGTCTTGCATGCAAACAACACAGGTTCAGAATCAGAAATACTTTAATAATCCCAGGGGGAAATTATTTCATTTGTTCAACTCCAGTGTATCTGTACTATCCTCTCTTATTGGCCCTTTCTGTTCCCGTCACGTAGAGAGTGTCCATCTTCATAGCAGCGTTTGTATCTCCGCCCCTGCAGTCGCCAGCAGATCTCGCTGTTGCAGGCGGTCAGCTGGAGTTCAACTTGAACGCGCCTATTGACCAAGGCACCATCTGGTGAT